>CAIGRB010052498.1:0-14892 GCA_903798255.1 Fraxinus quadrangulata | reverse complement strand
GTATCTCACAATCACAACTCCTTGTGATTAACAAATCACCAAAACTTGAATCTACGGATTCTATTATTTAATTTATTAGAATATAAATTCAATTAAATAATAAATATTGCCATATAATATGCATTGATTATATATATTTTTAAAGCGTTTATGTCCCAAATTGATTGGACTTAGGGCATAACACTTACAATTTTTTGGTCTTCTTTTGATTTTTCTCATTTCTTGAAAAGAGAATTTATTTGCAGACAACTCGCGTTGTCGAAAAAGAAAATGATGGATTCAGTTTAGTATGAATAGATACAGGAAAAATTCATGACAGCTAAAGACTGATTTAGTAACTGATGTAGATTGATTTACTGCATCAATTCATTAGTTCTGTTAGAAGTGTATAAATTGTACATTAATATTTCAATTCTATCAAGTCATTTTCCATTAGATGTAATTCTGCTGCAAAATGTTGGGTAATATTTTTTTTTTTTTCACTTTTAAAACTTTTCTTTTGATTTTTTAATCAATTAATTTCTTTTGTTAAAAATTCAGGCCCGACGCAAGTTTTGATTCACATCTGAGAAAAAAATTTGCTACATCTTCAAATACAATCAAAAGAAGAAAAAGAGAGGTTATTTCTTGGTGTTTTCTTGGGTTTTTCTTGATTTTTTTTTTCTGGGTTTTTGAAAAAAGAATTTATTTGCACACAGCATGCTTTCTTGAAAACGAAAATGATGGATTCAGATTGGTATGGATGATTTTAGCAGAAAATTCATGATCATTGAAGATTAATACAATAACTTTCATAGATTGATTTACTGCATAAATTAGATGCTGAATTATACGAATATTTTAGGTAATATTCCCTGTCATTAGTACTTCTATCACAAGTGTGTAAATTGTACAGTAACATTTTAATCCTATCAAATAATTTTCAATTAGTTCTATTTCTGTTGCAAAATATTTATGCAATTCGCTAAAACTCGTTTTAATCTTTAAAACAAACTGATGGGCTTGAAACAGGTTTGGGTTTGCTACCCTTTCCCCTGTCCCTGATCAAGAATGAGGTATTAAGTTCTCGGATAAGATTTAAATCCAGAGGAAGGCTCCCATTCAGCGACATCCTCCAATTTCGTGTTTTTCCAATGACATTTCGATCGACACATCCCTCTTCAAGGGAAACACTCCTCAATCAAATAAAAGCCCCTCTGATCAAAATTCAACTATGTTCATCGGGTGATAGTAAGCAAAAGTAAACCCATTCTTCAAGAAAATGAACTTCGATGAAAATGCCCTAATAGAATCACCAACAAAATCGTATTTGGAATAAAAATATAGAATGTAATCAAAGCCTCATGTTGGGTAATTATCTCTTCTTTACTTTTAAAACTTTTCCTTTGATTTTTTAATCCACTAGTATTAAACATGTGCGTTGCACGTCTTATATATCGAATGAATAATATGCGTAATATTTTTAAAATACTAATACTGTTTTTTAAAATAAATGAGATAATATATATATATATATATATATTGTGCTTTTCCTTTCTCAAGATTGAAAAAAAAAACTTTTTGATTTTGTCCGAAACGATGTAGCTTGGAAATTACTTTCCTGAATATATTATTAAAAAAAATAATCTATTAGTCTAATAATGAAACTTCTCTAAAAAAAAGTTTTGGCTAATTCTGATATTATATATTATCTCCCCATCAGACAAAATTAGTTTTAAAACTTCAAAAGAACTGTTCTTATTGCTGTAGATCTCAATTTAACCTTTTCGAAATATGGATTCATTTATAATCCACTATTTTTCACTGCATTTAGTTGTCTTATAAAGATTTAATTGCAATCTTTGTTTGGTGACATCAATCCTACAAGTATGAAAACAAGTTTAAGATACGACAACAAAATTATATACTAACAATTAACAAAACAGAAAAAGTTAATATTTTTCAAAGTAAACTGACGACCTGACTTATTTTGTTGATATGTTGATGAATTAGACCTGTTGATCTATTGATGAATTAGACCTTGCTTCTTTTAGTGTTTTCGATGATAATGTATTTGTCGTGATGTTTCTAGCATACAAAATAAAAGTCATTGATATGTTAGTCTAATAATTTATTTATCAATGTTGAAAAATTCATATAGCAATATAGGACATATTATACAAATATAATATCATACAACTCAAGTCTTTATCAAAAATGTGATTATGCTCATATACAAATATGATGCAGCAACATATGCTACTTGTAATTAACACTTCAAAATTTGTTTAATACCGAAAATTAGGTAAATATGAAAAAAAAAATGCTCAAATGATTTTATTTAATATAAAAATCAATCAAAGACCAATACAAAGTGCCTACTATTCACATTTCAACAAAATTTTAATTGCTAAAGTACAATATAATTGCACATATGCTAATGTCCAATCATCTCTCCTAAAAGTTATTATTAAATCATAGTTTAATAAATAATAAAACAAATAAATAAAAATCATAAAATTAAAAATATTAAAAATATAAATCGTCAANCTAAAGTACAATATAATTGCACATATGCTAATGTCCAATCATCTCTCCTAAAAGTTATTATTAAATCATAGTTTAATAAATAATAAAACAAATAAATAAAAATCATAAAATTAAAAATATTAAAAATATAAATCGTCAAGCCAAAGATGAGTTACTGTGGTAGAAAGAGATCTGAATATAGTTGTTCCACCAAAGATGACTCCACAAATTCATAAATATGAATAAAAAATTGTTGCAGATTTGCATAAATATGATGAGACAATAATATTGTCTACCTGCGATGTGCTTAGGATGCTCCAAACAGAATATATATAATTAAAATAATTCATGGTAATAGCTAAATCTAAAATAGAAATTTCATACAATTAAATTCATTATATTAGAAACTAAATTGAATTGCGAACAAAGCTTAACAAATCGTCAAAAAAACAAAAAACAAAACAAAACAAAACAAAACTTCACAATACTTATCAATTATAAGTAGCTTATGTTACATTACTAAAAGAATTAAAAAATAAAAATAAAGAGAAAAAATAACTACAATATCTTTTTAGCATAATAATAAAAAATTGTCAAATACTGAAATAACCAATTTTTTTTTTTTGTAGAACTTATCTCGTGCAAATCGACTTCTCCAAAACTCTAATGCCCAACATGATTACATTCACATATAAGCATCATCTAGTGCCTATTTGAGCCCCATTTTTAAAGGAGAATGCATTTTGGAATAGTATATTGATGAAGAATGTGTGGTTAAAAAATAAGGAAAAATTTTAGATTTACGTGTAATATCATTTTAATGAAGAATGCATGGTTGAAAAGAAGAGATAGAAGAATGTATTTTGAAAATAATGGGGATCAAACAAGGGCCTAGTCTATTTTTGAGTTTTGAGAAGTTCTAGCCCTAACAAATTGCCTTCATTGACAACAGTTCTTATCTTTGTAAATCATAATGAAAAGCCAATTATATATAGAGAACACAAGGGGACATTCAAACCATTATGGTTGAATTGTAGTTGAAGTAGGATGTCAAGAACGGAGTCCAAAACAAAGTAGGGAAACAAAAAGTGTTGCGGCGCCACTCTTTGAGAGTTGTAGGGTCATCCAAAAGGTGTTTTTCTTCATAGCAAAATATTGTACAAATCCAACACAAATTTCAACTCCTAATTAGGCTTTCAAGTAGAACTTCAAATAGAATTCGCAAAGTTAATTTAAATATGATTCAACAATTACATTTAAAGTAAAAATCTTCTTAATATGCATTTTAATTGGAACTCTCAATTATCCTCAACAAAGAATTCGGGTCGCATCCAAATTCTAACAATCTCCACCTTGACACAAATTTCACCGTAATGAACAAAATTCCAAAGAAAAAATTTTTCTTTAGCTGAAGAAAAATTTCACTGCAAAGAATAAACTGGAACTTTTCGATGAAAAATACAAACGAACTTCTCCATCAAAAGTAATCTAATGACCAATAAGCAAGGTTACCCCCAACAAGGGACAAAAGTGATCTAATAATTGGTAAACAAAGCTGAAACAAGCACTACAACAGAAACACAACTAAATGCATCAAAAGAAGGATATTGACTAGAATAAATACCCTTAACCACATTCAAACCCTCAACAAAATTAGCAGAATTGTACCTATGTGAAATATTATGATAAAAAATGAGTCTATTTCTAGTAATTGAATATGATGACACCGTCAATAATGGTGGCAAGACGGATTTACCCATATCTTCAAAATTCAATTGAGACATATTTTTAAAAGAAGTTCCCAAATTAGACTCCAACAGTACAAAAATCAATTCTAAATCCACATGAGTTCTTAAAATATGCGATTATTCGAAAATTTTATATCACCTTACAAGATATATAAATGAGATTTTCTATGTCCCATCAGCACAACACGATCTCTTTTGATATCCTTTAGATCTCCACCTTCAATAGTGTATCTAAATCTTTTTGAATCAAGAGTACTTGACTAGAGAAGATTTTTCTTCAGACCTAGAACACGTCTCACTACATCAAGTGTTCTAAACGTTTCATCAAACATCTTTATTTTGACCCGAGAAATACCAGCTATCCGACATAAGTAGAAGCTGTCCATCACTGCTAGAATTTTCTACAATACTTGCTTCTCCTGAAATTTCCGATTGTTTATTTGCGGTTGACCTTGATTTATTTTACAACTTATAACATTCGTTTACCAAGTGCCCTTTTTTCTTACAATAATTATAAGATTTTAAATTAGATTTTGACTTGCCCCTCGAACGACTACCATACACAATGAGACAATCTCCACGATCATCTAATACTATAAAAATTAGACTTCAACAGTACAAAAATCAACTCTAATTCCACCCGAGTTCTAAAAATATGCTGATTACTCGAAGATTCTGCATCACCCTGCAAATTATAAAAATGAGATTTTCTATGTCCCATCAGCACAATAAGGCCTTCTTTGATATCATTCAGAACTTCACCTTCAATAGTGTACATGTACCCTTTTGAATCAAAAGTACTTAGCGAGATGAGATTTTTTTCAAATTTGGAACATGTCTCACTGCATCAAGTGTTCCAACCGTCCCATCAAACATCTTTATTCTAAATCGACAAATACCACATATCAGACAAGTTGTGTTATTACCGATCATCACAACATCTTTTGAAACTTCATCACATGTTGAAAATAATTCCCGATTGGGTGCTATGTGAAAAGTCAAGCTGTATAAAAAATTCAAGCCCCATCTGGTTTGGAGTTGTACTCAGACATAAATAGAAGCTCTCCATCACTGCTAGGATTTTTTGCAATACTTGAATTCTCCTGAAGTTTCTTATTTTTTATTTTAGAGTTGATTTTGATTTATTCTCCAACTTATAACATTTGTTTACCAATTGCCCTTTTTTGTTGCAATAATTACAAATTTTGAAGTTAGATTTTAACTTGCCCCTCGAATTACCACCATGAACAATGAGATCATCTCCATGATTCCCTAGTACTACAAAATGCTTCATCTTCTCATTTGAATATAGAGTATTGTAGACTTCTTCGATGGTGAGAGTATCACGACTATATAGTATCATGTTTCTAAAAGACATATATGAGACAGGCAATGAACACAACAAAATCAATCCAAAGCATTCTTCATCATATTTGATCTCTAAGGTCTCCAAATCAGAGATGATTTCTTTAAAAGCAGTTAGGTGATTCTCAAGAAATGTACGTTCGTCATACGATGAAAACATTATTCGCGTGAAACCCGCAAGCGTACGGGATCGTTGTATAAGTAATAAGATTTGTGAGTTAAGAGTATCATTCCCAAGAGGAATAATGTCTAATTTGTAGTTCAATAGTTACTATTAAATCAGAACTGTGGTGATATCAAAAGAGATAATTTATATGCAATCTATATTAATCCTAAACTAATAAAACAAATGAAATATTTATTTAATATGTAAATGTTTGTATTAGAATTGTGAATCTCCCTATTGTCATTTAATTAAATTCTCAATCTGTAATTTAGTAAATTCACGCATTCAAGACAATTGATAATCCACTGTTATTCAATATTCTTTTCCAAGATCTATTGAACATATGTTTAACACAATTCTATCTTATTTCTAGTCCGAATTCATATGAAAAATATGCATTGATTCACAGGATTTATCACACATGATTGCACAGGCCATAGATATTATTCTTAATAATATTATCCGTGTATTGATTTTGCCGCGTTTTAAACTTATTGTGAGTATTTTTACATTACAACAAGCAACTTACTATCTAATTGGGGATCAAGAAATTAAATAGTTCAATGGGAATGCAAAATCAATCAAAAAATACTAAACTAATTATCTTGAATTAAAATAAACAAATAATAGGGTTCATCATTCATCCAATATAATGAAAAATTAACATTACATTCGTATAATTAAATTACAGAAGAATAATTGGAAAAACATCACTCAGAAATAAGAAAGATGTAAGAAGTATGAGAAATCAACGTTTTTTACTTAAATCTTGAAATCGGGCTATGAATCTTCAAAATTCTTGTATGATTCGCATTGAAGTGATGTATAGACTTGTTCTTCGCCTCCAAAATATGTAGAATACGATGAAATTTAGGTCGAAAGGAGGTCTCCCACATTCTGGTCGAGTTTGGTATTTAAAGGATGCCAAAAAGATTGTATTGAATTGTTACCAAAATAAAAGAAGGAAAGTGGGATTTTTTCCCGTTTAGCCTTGAAGCACGCATCTAGTGCAACCTAGGGCACGCACCTTGGGAGTTTGGGCAGCCTCAGGCGAGGGCGCGTACCTCACCTAATTTTCGACAGTTGAACAGTTCTCATAATTTTTATCATAACTTTCTCTCCCAATATCTGATTGAGGCGATTCAGAATTTTGATAAAGTTATTTTTAGAAGAATTGTAGCCCTTTAGTTATTTTTCTAACGTACTTTGAATTACCTCAATTCGATATCGAAAGAGAAAATAATGGCGACTGCTTAGCTGCCACTCGCCTAGCACTGGCTTGGAGCTCAAGCAATGTGGTTATCTAAGGAAACGTACATTTTGATTTTCAAGCTGATTTTTAGTTTCTTTTCAATCCAAACACTACCCATTTTAAATATACACCTTATGGGACTGATGAGAATCATGTAGCAATGAATACTCTGCAACCCACAATAAGATTGAAGATCCCAAGAAAGCTCAAAGAATAATCCCGATTTTGAGTTTGAACCAAGAATTAATGAACCAAGCAACCAAAAAAATTAAGTTTGGAAGACCTCTTGATTACATAACATGTGATCCACACTCAGTGTTGAACCTGACAAGAATCATCTTGATAAGTTCAGAAGGCTCTAAGAAGAACAAAATTTGAAAATCACAATAGTCTCTCGAATATATCTCAGCAATAAATTTGTCAAAAGGTCCTTACAATAAATAATAACCAAGTATTTATAGGACAAGTCTAAAACCCTAATTTTACCGGAATTAAATTACTAAAATAACAAAATGTTGCAATAAATTAGAATCCTAGTGAAATAAGAAAAATTAGGAAAAATCTGCCCAGATTTTGCTCTATGCGGCCGCATAGTACAAATCTATACAGTCGCATAGAACAAGTGAAATGCCCCTCTTTGTTTTCGGGTAGTATGTATGCGACCAATACAAGATTACACTATGCAGGCGCATAGTGTGAATTTCGGCCTCCATCTTCCTCCGCTTGAATCAAGTTGCTCCAACCTGTTTCGGCTATCAACCCCAACATGAAACTTGCGTCATTCTTTGCCAAGATCACCATGTCGTCAACCATAACTTGAACAAGCAATCTCATCACCTCTTTCACCCGCTTTGCTCTCAGACGTGTCATCAGACCTCCTTCTATAATCAAAGAGTCTCGTCTTAGGCTCGACTTCGTCGGGCTAGACTCCTTGATCATATCAGGGACATCCAAAAGTGGGGTTGCTTAATATTTCGATTACAGAGATTATTCGAAGATATAAACATCCTTTCATTGATTCAACCATAACATTATTTGTTCATTATTCAACCCATATATTGATCCAATTAGTAGGTCATTGTTGTAAGTCGAGAGTTTGCTCTTTGAAAATCAGAAAAATATTTCAATATCTTTTGTATCAGCCTACAAGATCAAAACACAGAAAAATCATTGATCAAACACAAAGCCTATCTTCGCCAATTAGCCTTCAGAGTTGCTGAAGTTTTAGGACGAGGCGCTTGAAGTTCCGGCGCTGAAGAACGAGGTTCATTCTTGGAGGTCTACATGAGATAAATGATACTGGAAGTAGGTGTGATGAGCACGCAGTCCAGGAGGACCATGGTGATTACAGGAAGAAGGTTATAAGTTACTAAGGGTTAGTTGGATCTGAACCACATTGTAAGTCTCATCATTTATAGTTGATTGTTGGCCAGGAAAGTGCCCTAAGTTTTTTGGTTATAAGTTACTAAGGGTTAGTTGGGTCTGAACCACATTGTAAGTCTCATCATTTATAGTTGATTGTTGGCCAGGAAAGTGCCCTAAGTTTTTTATCATTTGTAAATGGGTTTCTCCATGATCAATTTTTGTGTTTATTATGTTATTGATTTTGATATATTGTGAATAGTATTAATTTCATCATTTGATATAAAGAAACAATTAATTAGTGACTTGTTGTTTTTAAGAAGTAGCCCAAATCCTTATAAATTGATCAATCTTCTATCTTTATTCGATATAAAATTTTATCCCTTAACATGCCGCACATTAGATTTATATAAAACATTAATTTGAAACTTTGAAACTTTATTTTTAAATATCCTAGTTCTGCCCAATCCATTTAAAGCTCTTATATTCAGATCCTTGACTATTATGACGTACCTAAATAACTATAAATCAGCTCTGTTTTTGAAGATCCTAGTTCTGCCTAATCCATTTAGGCCTTGTTTGTCATCCATTATTGTATTGAAAATGGAGTAATGAATAGTATTTTTTGGAGAATATGTGATTGAAATTTAAAGTAACTTTATTGTTTTGTGTGTAGAATATTTTACTGGGTGAATATGTGGTGGAGAATCTTACTGTAGCAAACAATATTTTAAAAAAATGGTAGACAGGCTTAATAATTTAATAATTCTCATATTCAGAAGTAAAATACTGCAACATGAGTAAATAAACAACCATGAATAAACTAGATGTCAACTCTTTATCTTCTTTGATTTTCTTTTGTTTTATTTACTTTTATTATATCGTTTTGATGTGTCAGGACAATATTACGATTTGACTTTTAGTTAAGGTTTCTTATGTTATGTTCGTGGTCTGAGAATAGGTTTGACAGTTATGGTATATTCCGTGAAGTAAGGAATTTTTTAAATTTTCCCTATGTTTTCCAACACCGCAAGCATATCTTGAAAGTGCAATAGTTTTTGAAGTATAAGAAAACAATAATACAAAATTAAGCCTTTAACATAGTCCACAAATAGTTGAATTACATGGTCTTTAATTTTTTAGTAATAAAACCTTTGACAAATTCATAGAATTGCAATACTCCCTAGGATTGACCAAATTATTAAATATTGAACAAAGACTTCACCTTTTTTACTTTATTATTTTTTCTTGGTCTAAATTATCTTACGTGAATTGACAAGTTCTTTTGCTACATTTTCCCAACATTGCGTGAATTAATCCCCATGTTTCACGTTTAATATATGCTCCTTAATGAAATGTATCTCTGCCTCTCGCAATTAGTTAGCGTTGGCTCCAAGGAAGTTTGTTATCATAGGAGAGTTAGTGCTGTCGTTAATGAAATTTTAACTGATATTTTCTCCTTCCTAACTGTGAGCAACGAGCAGGCTCGAGACTATCTATGGTGTTACCGTTTTGCAGTCTTGTTATTCAACGCCATTGAAATACACTAAATATACCACACTTTGAGCTATATCATATCAACTTGGCTTCCATTTGCAAATTTATAAATCATTTATAAATTGGTCAAATTTCATTTTCAACTGCATAATTTAATGAATTGTAAGTACTATATCTACTATTCACTTCTATCTATCCATTTATAAATTAAATTGTTTATAAATTGTTCCCAAATGAAGGCTTAATCATTTTAATTCAAAAGGAGAGAGATAGCATATTTCTTGTCTTCTCTTCCATATAACAATATAATCTTTAATATTGTGAATTAATAAATCTTTGTAAGTTTGAATTAGTTTTTGCTTACACACCTATGAAAAAGTCATCACCTAATAATACTATTTTAATGTCGTTTTACCTATAAATGACTGAAAAATAGTCTACACTAAGCATAATAAGGAAGAATGGCTAATAGCAAAGTTGGCATCCTTACTCTCCTCCTAATTTGCGGTATGTTCTAAGGCCTTGACTGATTTATCTTTTATGCATGCTAAAAAAATAGGCATTCAATATACGCCAAAATGTGCTTTCTATGACAGTCACAGACAGATGATCAGCACACTTTTTTCCATATCTTAATTTTGACAAATTTTTTTTTTCAAAAAATATAATAATTGTGATTTTTTAATATTAGTTAAACAGCCATTAGAATCCATTAAAAAAAAAATGAATTCGATCTCTACATAAATAGATGCATCGAAGGTAATAAATAAGTTTATCATGTGTACACATTAGTGTTTGGTTGAGAAACAGTATTTCAAGTGAAAAATAAATTTGTTTTGGACAGATGTGTGGTTATAAAATAGGGAAAAATTATGGGTTCAATTGCATTATTATTTTATTTGGAGAATCCCTGTATGAAAATGAATTTGAGAAAAAAGATTTTCAAATAAGCTATGCCGCTAAGATTTTAGATAAAAGATCCATGATTTTTACTGACCCTTATTTTGAATTCATTTGACATTTTGTTGGCATTTTTGGTACCCAATAATGAACATTATACAAGATTTTAGCTTATTTTCTTTTCTTTGTTAATCTCAAGCTTTTGGACTTGATTATTCTTTTCTTATTTTTCTTACATTCCATAACAGGGTTGTTTTTCTTGGGAAGCAATGTGGAATATGCTGAAGCCAAAACCAAAGTTTGCCCACTTGTTTGCCTGAAAGTTGGCTACATGATTTGCCCACACTGGGGTCATAAGAAGCTCTATCCAACCTGCACAAACTGTTGCTTAGCAAAGAAGGGTTGCAAACTTTATGGATCTAATGGAAGATTAATTTGTATTGGAAAGTAATTTGATATGGGCTAAATCTAGAAGAAACTATGGTATGTCTGTGTAATAAAGGACTAAATAAATGAAAGTATCTTCTATTTTGTTTCTTGAAAGTTGGAATGAATAAAAGATTGAGGTTTGATTCTATCTGCCGGTCTTATTTCCATTTATCGTTAGCCGTATTCTTGTAAATATGCTTCTAACACCGTTCCAAACTGCATACAAAGATCAAACAAGCCTAATTAGGAGCGAATCCAAGAATTCGAGTGAGATAGGACGGCCGTTGACTGTCATGAACGCAATAATGACATTGTTCAATAATATTTAATTAAATAATATTAAAAAATTCAATTAATATATAAATGCACTAAAATGTAGGGCTGGATATGGTTCGATTCGGTTCTGTTCTAAAGAAAATCGAATGGAACCCGTATTTTCGGGTATCAAGTAAATGGAATCGTCGGGTCCAAATTTAATTATGGAACTGTTTGGGTTCGGTTTAGTTCGGTTCGGTTCCTGAATTTTGTTCCATAATTAATTTTTTTATATTTACAACAACGCTGCATTAATTCAACTATGACGTATTCAATCTTAGCTCTTACAAAAAATTATAGTCAAATCTCGTAATATCTTTTGTCCCTCTCTTTGTTGAGTTCTTCATAAATTTGACTGCTAAAATCATAGGAAGAAGAAGCTAGCGAACTCATAATAATAGAATGGGAAAAGCGGCAATAGGTAGAATAAAAGATTTGGATAAAATTTAGGTCAATTTGATTAAGTTGGGCTTGATTGAAAATTAGAAATAGTAAAATTATATTTTGAGTTCGGGCTAAATTAATTAGTTAACAATTTTATTTAGAAAAAATAGAATAATTTGGCTTAATTAAGAAAAAAAAATTAGAGAGATTCGATTCTTATTCGATTATTGGTCTAGAATCGAAAACCGAACCGAACCCGTTCGTTCTCGATTCAAATACCTGTTCAGGTATTTAACTTTAAAAAAATTGCTTCGTTCAATTTAGTTCGGTTCGGGTCCGGTTCGATCAATTTGGTTCGGGATTTTTGTCCAACCCTACTAAAACGTAGAAATCACATATATTTTGAAAATATAATCCAAATTAATAAGAAAAAAAATACTCATTTCATAACTGTAAGCGTAAAAATGTGAACTCTCTAACTAAGACAAGTTGGAATAAAATTATTCTCAAACGGAACCTCCGTCGCTCGACTATCGCCCTGACTTCGCTTGAGCTACATCCTGTCGCTTGACTGTCGCTGAGCCCTCGCTCGAGCGATAGTGTTGTCCGAAATTTTTTTATTTTGCGATTTAAAGGTTTTTTCCCCGAACCATTACTTTCCTAACCTGCCTATAAATACCAAAACACATCTGAACGTGATTTGTTAAGGTTGATCATTAAGAGAGCTTCATCAGTGAAAATTTCTACATATTCATTCTTTCAACCTTCGTCCTGTGAGATTGTTTTTGGTGAGAAAAACATCACTTTCATAATCCAAATACCAAACTGTTCTTTCATCCGCATCTGTCCGACTCGCTGAAGATCAAGGGAAATTGACTAGAGTTCCAGTCGGTGAAGAACTATTCTTCGTGATCCACAGGAGATAGACAATTCCGCAAGGCTAGGAGTATTGAAGGGTAGCAGATTCCAAGAGAGCTTTGAAAATTGCAGTTAAGGATTGGTGTAGGAGAGCACAGTTTCTATGAGAACTGCAGGAACTTCAGTTCAGAGATTAGATAGTATGTGTCGCCATATAGTCTGATAGACTGTAAGTGTCTGAATCGTTTATAGTGGATTGGCTGGTAAAGTGTTCGGAGTTTTTTCCAGTTGAATTTCTCCGTGATCATACTGTGTATTTTTTCTACTTTATTTATTGATTATATTAACTTCGTTATTTAAACATATGTTAAATTGATTTGTATGCTTAATCATCTAGAGGTAATTAATTGCTGACATGTTGCTCATTAGTTAATAATTTTAATTTCGCATAATATACATATTCACCCCCCTCTAGGTATTGTTAAGGTCGAATTACGTAAATTTCAATTGGTATCACAGCCTTAAATCAATTCATGGCCATTTTTATATATTCTAGATGAGTAAGTCACTGTTTGTGCCTCCATTCTTTGACGAAAGCAATTATGCTTAATGAAAAGCTCGGATGAGAGCTTTCCTTAAGGTTTTGGATGAACATATTTGGATTAGTGTTCAAAATGGATGGACTCTACCTTCAACAACTATTGCTGGTGTAGTCACACCCACAGATATCTCACTATGGACTAAAACGAATTTAAATGAGTGTAATTGGAACAGCAAGGGCCTTCATGCTCTATTCATGGCTATGTCTACTGAAGAATTTAGGAGAGTTTCGACGTGTGAAACTACCAAAGAAGTTTGGGATATATTAGAAACTACACACGAGGGAACTAAAACGTTAAAAATTCTAAATCACAGATGTTAACCACTACATTTGAAGAGATTAGAATGAATGACGATGAATCGTTCGATGAATTCTATGCGAAACTAAATGACTTACTCAACTCTAGCTTTAACTTAGGTGAAAAGATCCTCGAGTCCAAAATTGTTAGAAAAGTTCTTAGAGAAGATCTTAAGAGTTGTTAAAATTGAAGAACTCGTAAGATCCTACGAAATAAGCTATTTCTTAAGTTTGAAGTGATCCTAGAGTTCTTCAATGTTAAGATTGAAGAACTCGTAGGATCCTACGAGTTCATAAGTTTGAAGTGATCCTACAAGTTCTTCATAGGTAAAAAGAGGTTTAAACCTAAGGTTACTGCGATAGAAAAAAGTAAGAATTTAGACGTTGTTAAGATTGAAGAACTCGTAGGATCACTTCAAACTTATGAAATCACCGTCTCTCAACCTAAAAAGATTAAATCCATCGCCATGAACACCACTAGAGAAGATGAAAGCGAGTCCACTGATATTGAGATTCTAAGGGACGATATAATAGCTTATTTCGTTAAAAAATTCCAGAATGTGATGAGGAATAGGAGAAAGCCTCAGGAGCGAAAAAGTGATGTCCCTAATAAACTCTCGAGAGGTAGAAGTGAGAAAAACACCTCTAGGACTCCCATTAAGAAATCTCAATATGTTCAATGCCACGAGTGCAAGGGATATGATCACATTAGGAGTGAATGTCCTAATCTGAAGAAGAGTTTGGGTAAAGAACGACGTAAGGCTTTAACCGGGACCATAAGTGATGAGGAGTCAATTCCAGTTCTCAAAATGAGACATCTGGTGTAAGGATGAACAAAATTTCATGGCCTTCACCTCGAAACCGTGAGATTGAGAAAGTTGAAAAGAAGGATGAGAGTGAACAATCTGAAGAAGAGTCTAAGGATGAGATCGGCATTCACGAGTCTTATCGTGAACTGTTTGAAGAGAGTCTCAAAATTAAAAAGATCAATAAAGCCGTCTTAAAAAAGATTAATGAGCTTGAACGTGAAAAAGAAAAACTATTAGATGACTTTCAGGACTTGAACAAAAATTTAAGTGAGTCAAAGTTGGTTAACGAAACCTTGGAGTCTAAATTTAAATAATTAACGAGCGATCTTGATAAATCTAATACTCAACTCCAGTCCTTTATGAGTGGCTCGCAGAAGCTTGATAATCTGCTGGGGATGAAC
>CAIGRB010052493.1:55191-87253 GCA_903798255.1 Fraxinus quadrangulata | reverse complement strand
TATAATATTATTTTATTAAAAAATTATGTTTAAAAATAAAAGATGGAAAAATAAATATTTTAAAAATAACGTTAATCAAACAAGAGCTTGGAAAAAGCATCTGGCAATGATAAATTTCATGTGCGGTCATTGAGCTTTTAACAAAATTCAATTGAGTAACTAAAATTTAATTTATATCAATTAGGTCATTAAACTTCACCTTAGTTTCAAATTTGATTTCAAATTAGTTGCCCGACTGATTTCCTAAACTGAACGTTGCTTTAATCGGCAGCTATACCTCGACGAATCTTAAATCGACCATTTTCTTAAAACTTGTTTTGATCTATCGAGAAATGATCAAGGAGCAATAAAAAATTTAAATAACATATATTATAATAGAAAAAAGAAGCATAAAGAGACATTAATATTCTTGAGAATAAAAGTAATAATTGTTAAAAAAAAAGCAGTGAACCCATTAAAATTGGAACGACGCAATTCGCAGAATTAAAAGTCTTTGTACAATTTACACTACAACTTTTATTATTTTATTATAAACAAAAATTTGTGGAGCTATTGTTTTATCTTTTGTTGTTAGCTATTGCCATACATTTGTCTCTATTCTTATTTTTATTTTTTGAGATCTTTTTGACCCTACATAGGATAATAACTGCAAAAAATGTTACACGCATATATTTGTCTTTTCATTTGAGGTTAATTATATTCAGACTTGATTACACCATATTTTAATTTTGATGAAGGTATCTAAGTTTTGTTCATTTTTGTACTTACGTCCTCAACGTGTTTATCCTTAATTTTTAATGAATTTACATATTTTGTCCCTAATGACAGTAAAAAACCTTAAGGTGAGAGTAAAAAGACTTATTTGCCATTCATATTTTTCTATTAGCAAGATAAATGAAAAATATAAAGTTCGATAAAATATTTCCTTCATGATAACAAAAGATTTGAACAAAATTTGTCATTAGGAATAATACGTGCTAATTAAGTGAAGATCAATACAATAAAAAAGTTGAAGATATAAGTGCAAGAATGAGCAAAACTTGAGGACCTTCATCAACATTAAAATGTGGTACACTTAACAAAAACCGTTTTCATTTCAATCGATAAGCAAAACTTGAGGACCTTCATTAACATTAAAATGTGGTACACTTGACAAAAGCCAATTTTATTTCAATGGATTCCCACCCTCAATGGCGAAATTTCAATAAAAGTAAGTTAGGTAATATTTAAAATTCACCTCATGAGAGCAATTTATATATGAAGGAAAAGATATAGAAATTCAAAAAAGTATTATGCCTTGTTTGGTTTAGATAAAAATCAACGTTTTGGTAAATTTTAATAAGAATTGATAAAATATGTAAAATATGTGATTAAAATTAATTATTGAATTTGACTTAAATTTTAATTAATTTTTTTAGTTAAAACAAACATGGGCTAAATTTAGGAGAAACAGTACGGATGTAGCGCCCCCATGTNATTGAATAAGTTGTTTTTTCTTATAGTAATTTCTCAAACAAATTAAATAAGTTAACTTTTTTTCTTTTAACCTACTCGTAATATAAAGATTATTATCAAAATAAGTTACTTTTCATTTTCTGTTTAGCCAAGTATTTTCTATCATTTCAACCTCAAGTATGGTTAGAGGGCGGAGGGAAGCGGAGTAGGCCTCCAAGTTTTTTGAATTATTTTTTTTTTTTTAACAAAAAGTTACTTGTAGACTCTATTTCATCTTATTTTTATATTTAATTACGCGAACAAGGCAAGTTAAATTGATGTAAAAATAGAATTTAAATTTAAATTTGTTATACAAACTAGATGTACAAGACAACATATCAACTCAATCCTATTACAAAATTTTATATCCAAACCACAAGACACCAAGATATCAATGATTGAAGGCTTAGAGATATTGTACCATTATGTTTCAATACAAAAAATTCAGATCCACGTAAGAACCCTCACAATCACAGAAACTGTGTAGCTTCTTCTATGGACTAGAAGAGCTCACCATTACCAACAAACAGTATACTCTTTCACTGGATTTCACCAAGAGAAATCACTCTCAAAACCAAATTTAAGAGTAATTCAAAATTAAAAGAGAAGACGAAAGAGAAAACAAAATACTCTAGAAAAACCTTGAAGAAAAGAATACCAAAAATGACAGAAGACCATACAGTTCCAATCAAACCACAAGAATATATCGAAATGGATAGTAGATGATTCAACGGTCCAGAGAAACTAGCATTTTAGTTTTAAGGTAAAAACAACCAAAGTAGTATTTACCAAACACGATTCTTATTGGACTAATTATTGGGCTTAAGTTTCACTGGGTTTCTTCAGTCAACATTATTGGGCAATAGCAATTGGGCCAAAGGCCATGTCATCATCGCCTTACATATTGGGTTGGACTGACATCACAATCCTCACAAAATTGTTCGAAATCAAAACATATCTCGAAGCAAGTAATGTGAAAATAGCCTAAAGATGTGAAACCAAAAATAGAATTTAAAAAAATAAAAATAGTTTTATTAAATCCTTTTCTAACATTCATCTTCTATTTGTTAGTTTGAACTCGCCCTTTCATGATTTTACAACCTGCAAGATGTGTTAAAAATTTATTACTTTGACACGGTACAAAAAATCTACTCAAACGAGTAAAGAATATAACCTGAAAATATACCGAAAGAGATGACATCAAAATACGAATTAAAAATAGAATTATTAATGAGTCCGAATAGGGTGACGAAGATGGAATATTAGTCGACTAACATAGCGTGTAAGTTGTTTGTTGTCGTGGATCAACACACGTATACTTTTCTGATTGCCCAAGAAATTTTCACTATTTTCTAAAGGTATACAAAAACAAAAAGAGGTACTTGGATGAACCAATTTCTATGTATGTTGATAAAAACAATGTGCTCTCATTTCCCAGCCAACAATGTTTGTGATTTTCGAGAAAGTAAAAATACATACTAATATTTAATTACATATTGAAGCAAAAGGGGCAATTTTTCTTAAGTAATTTCTTTATGATGCAATATCATGAAATTAGGATTCAGGTTTACTTGAATATTAAGCTCAAATTTAAATTATTTGTTAAGAAAATCTCAAGTGGAATCATTAACCCATATGATAGGGTGATGGATATTTTAATGCGAATATGTGCTCGTTTTTCAATCCATGTCAACTCCTATTGTATCGTGGTATTTGAACGTATTATATGATCTTTCTTACTCATTGGCACATCAATTCATCAAAGATATTCGAGTTCAAAAATAGCAACAACTCCTCCATAGCTAATTAAACTAATCCATAAGACAAACAAGTGTATATTAATTTATGCTTTAAGGTCAGGCTCTAGGAATTAATCTACATGCATGGTCCACTCCAATACACTATGTGGTATACTCAATGTACTAATGTCAATGCTTTCCATCCTTTGATCGTTAGTTTTTGCATGTCACAAAAGTTGTCTAGTCATAAAGATGTGGAAAGTTCGAAGATATATGAAATATTGTAAAAAGTATAGTGACAAATGGGATATTTAACCCCCCAAATTACTTAACGGAGATAATTGTAACGTATTGACGAAATAATGAATTTCCATAATCTTGACAAATTCATTAACAACTCAATAATTAAAGTGCACTGTGATCAATTAAGAATCTTGAGTTGAGTTGAGAAGCCAGAAATCTCTATTACGAGTTGAAAAAAAACAAAAAAAAAAAAAAAGAATAATGGCATTAATTATTTCAAAAGTGAAAATTGAAGTTGTTACTTGTTTACTCAAGTGCTGGAAAATAAACATAGTGACACCGCCAAATAAATATGATTTGCATGAAAAACATGTATTAATAGCATAAAGGACTAATCTCCCCCAGAGGGGGATTCTTTCTCGGTCACACATTAAGAGCTTGTTTGTCCCTCATTATTGGGAGAAGAATGGAGTTTTGAATAGTATTTTTTGGAGAATGTGTGGTTGAAATTTAAAATAATTTTATTGGTTTGTGTGTAAAATATTTTATTGGGCAAATGTGTGGTGGAGAATCTTATTGTAACAAACAGAGTTTTAAATTAATGGTAGATAAACATGTGCTAATATGTTACCAATATTTCATAACTAAATAATTTGAACATATAAGATAAAATATAAATGAGTATAAGTATTGGGTTAAATATATCATTGACCACTGTACTTTTCACAATGTTTTACATTGACTATTATTACTTTTCACAAGATTTATGACTAGCCATTGACATGCAAGCTAACGATCAGAAATACAATATTATCCACATTATTCATGACGTCTATCTTATAATGGTTGATGACTAAATAATATACGATTTAATGGGTTGATAAGTTCAGTGACTAGCCATTGACTTTTAAAATTCAGTGGCCAATACATTGTGAAAAGTATAGCCATCATTTATACATTAACCCACACTTTTGAAGTGACAGACACTTCGCTCGCCTAAGAAGGATCTAAGGCACTTTTTGGATCAATTGCTGAGGAGCAGAAGATCTTCGCTTAGAGAGATGCAACTAACAATCCAACAATTTTCCCATAAATAATAATCATATATAGCAAGTTTTATTATCTTTGACAAGAATGGCCAAATCTAAAATTTCAGATATCCATTTAATTGTAGCGTAGGCACTTGGTAATTTATGCAGAAACGTGATGAAAATATGTCACTTTGGGGACGCGAAAACACGGGTTTGTCAAGGATAAAACTTTGTCCGAATTTAGCACATTGGATAGGGTGGAATCTGCCAACTTTGACTAGTACATCCATATATAGTAGTTAGACCCAAAATACGAACGTGCACATGAAATTGAATAGTCAGTCTAACAGAGGCATTGAATAGTTTTAATGATCATCGATTTATTTGAAATACTCAGATCAAGGCGAAGCCACCTCAAGCAAATGTGGCTATTTTATTGATAGTGCAAATTCAAGGATACAGTAAAATTACGATAAAGCACCGTATATATCTATACTGATTAAAACCATTTATGCATTGGAGGTGAAGTTGAAGTTGGCACAGGTTGTCTGTCGGAATAGCAGCGAAGAGCTGAATCCTAGTCTTGATGTTGCAAGATCAAACTGCAACAGATTGTCTTCAATTTGGTGACCTCCAATTACAATTGATGTCCTAGGATTCACACCCCCATCCACAAAGCCAAGGCATAGCACATCATTATTCACTTGAACCATCGAGTTTGCACCAAAAATTCTCCAAAACACACTCTCACTTTGCAGAACAAGATCAATATTAGGCACGGCTGGTCCGACACGGGTGCTACCGATGTTTCTTGAATTAAAGCATGCTCCAAACGGCGCCACGGCTGTAACTCTAGTGACATTAGAGAGTTCTGATACAAAAGCGTTAATAACAGCATTGTAAATTGATGATTCTAAGACCGTGTAAGGATTAACACTGCTGATCTTCGTTCCGCCATTGCCTTCGCTGTCGATAGACAGTAATGTTGTGTTTATAGGGACAACTTTCTCGTTGATCTTGATAGATCTTACTCCGATGAAGTATTCGGCCGATGGCTCACCCGAAGAGTAGGCTGATGCAGTGCTTACGGGGTTGATAATAAGTGGGGTGTAAATAAGATTGGTTGAAGCATCAATATTGGGAAGAAATCGATATGGGCCATCTCCAAATATTACAACACCTCTGGCTGTTGTTGAAGAGCTTAAACAAACAGCAAATTTTCTGTCAAAGCTAAAATCTGCAGCAAATTGAGAAGGAAGTGCAATTCTTGTCCTTCCAAGGCCTGCCATGCCCTTAACGCCACTTGCAAGCCCTTGTAAAAGGAACGTGGAGCCACAAACGAAGAGAAACTGGGACACAGAAACATTCCTGCCAGGGTTTCTTCCATCGGTAGATTGAATTGACACAACATCGGAAGCCAATTCCCCACTGGTGGCAGTCCTTGTCACGGTGTTATCCGGGAGGAGGCTGCACGTGTTATTATTGCAGCCCGGCCTAGGCGGTGAAAAACACTCCCCGCAGCCAGTGGCTCTGGCAAGTGAGCATTGAGCCGATCGACAACGGGCCGGCCGATAAGTGGATGAGACATAGCCTTGGTCACAATCCACCCACAAGAACTGGCCCCCAAGATCAAGTGTTACACTGACAGGAACAAGGGGCGTCCTTTGATTAATTTGAGCAAGGTATTGGAGAGTTGATGGGTCTTTTGTGACAGGTAGAATAAGAGCCTTAGGTCGAAAAGACGTTTGCGCAATAGCTGAGGAAACAAACAGAAAAGAGCATAAAATGAGGACGTACGAAGAAGAAGAAGAAGCACCAGCCATGATCAATAATTTTAGTATAGAACAGATGGAAGACAATTCCCTTTTATAATTGGGTCTATCAATTACGTGATGAGGTGAAGCTGTCCAAAAGATTTCGAGTGTCGACTTATTTGCAAATTCAACACGTCCAGAAGGATTGAGATTTGGAAAATATGACTTTGATTTTGTCTTCTACATGGGTTTATCCATTATATAACAAAAAAAAAATGCCATTATCACCTTTAAATCATTAATACGAATTAATGCAATTATTTAGTATGATGGAGAGAACAGATCTAAACTCGTTTTGCACTAAATAATTAAAAATCCAAGAAACATAAAATTGTTAGATCACCGATTATGTTCATACTGATTGCTAATCACTTTAGTATTTAACTTCGTTGATATTCGATTTAGCAATGTATTGCTAATGATTTTGGTATTTATCTTCGTCAATATTCGACTCACCACTTGAATTATGGCATTGGCATTATGACTATGTATATTGATTATCTTTTATTCTATTCACATTTATTCATCGATCGAGTCCTTGATTGTCTGTCTTATATGAAATTCATAAATTTTTCAGCGATATGTTACAAAAATTCCCGCTTCAAAATAATTTATAAATAAATAGAAANTCTAATTCTTATAAGATTAAAATTTTCATTTAAATTTGAATCGGTTCAAATTATAAACATGCTAGAAGATTGATAATGAATAATACTTGTTTTGAGCACCATTTTTTTTTTTTTTTTGTGTGTCAAAATGCGTTTTGCAATAGTTGATGGAGAACGTGTGGTTACAAAATTAGAAAAAAAAAATTAGTTTGCATATAATATTATTTTATTGAAGAATATGTTGTTGAAAATAAAAAAGAAAAAATTGTATTTTGAAAATAATGTGGCTATTTTTTTTTTTTTTTTGGGAAAAATATTGTTTTAAATAGTGAATTTTTGGAGAATATATGGTAAAAAGTTAGGGAATTTTTTTTTTACTTGTAGAATATTTTATTGTATGAATGTGTGATTAAAAATGAATATGTAAAAAAAAATATTTTGAAAGAACGGAAAATAAACATGGACTAAATGAATAAAAAAAATAAGCTTGACCTATTGTATTAATGAGTTAAATAGATATTAAGGCCACCGTTTGAAAAAAATTTAAATCTAATTTTTCCTCAAAGTTAAAGTCAACAATTTTTTTAACCTTCATGGGACCTATAAATTTTCAACCACGCATTTCATCAAATTTTATTAAAATTTGTTAAAAATCTGATTTAATCCCCGGGGCTTGATAATATTTTTCACATTACCCTTTTTTTGTTAATTACACTACATTATAATTATAATTAAGTTAATTAATTTTGCTCATTTTCTCTTTTGTGTTCTTAACTATTTTTTGTTCAATTTTAACTTCGACCTTTTCTTAATTAGCATGCATAAACATAATATTTGGACAAAAATACAAGTTTGGATATAAACATAAATGTTTGAATATAGTGCAAGTTTCTTGCCTACCCAATATTATAAGAAATAAAGACCTAAAATTTATTACGCAATTGAAGGGAACGTAGATATTCTTAATAGACTATTAATTAATTGGATAAGTTCTACGAAAAATCCTGTGGGGATTAAAATTTTATATAGTTTTTCTTAACATAAATCCTTATATTATTGTTTTAATATACGATCCAAGACTTTATCTTTAAGATGTCTAGAAAATATTCAATCATTTGTGACGCGGATCTTGTTTTAATCAAGTCCCGCCACGATATCTACGAAAGCGCAATTAGTATTTCAAATTTTATATCAAGGCGTCTCAATTTTGTCCCTAAAATAATCTCAACATATCTTAAATTAATTACAAATAAAAACCTAATCATTGTAAGGTTTTTAATTGTTTAATTAATCTCAACAAACGTTCTATTAAAGTTAAAACGATACAGAATTACGTAACCAAGTTTTGTATGTGTATTATTTGTGCCAAAATTGACCGGACAAACTTCATGAAATTGAGACTAGTCCGGCTGCAAATAGACAGAGACATGTGACTCATCACGTGGAAGATCATCCACTTATACTAGCTAGATCCTAACTATCTCAATTTTATCCTTGAAATATAAGAATTCTAAATAAATAATATAATGATTAATAGAGTATCATCTCTAAAAATTGATTATTGATTACACGTTAATTAAAATTGACCTTATCAAGAACCCTATATTTGTCCGCTTTGATTCTCTGACTATTACAAGTTCATGTTGGTGATTAGTGTTCCGATTATACCTAACAATCTCTCGATCAAAGTGAAGCCTAATTCTAAACCTCTACGAAAGTTATGAACCTAAAAATTACATTAAAACATTCAATTCGAAATCACACAAGACATAGGGGCTTATGTTTATCCTATATTGGACTATGTTTTTTGTTAACTAGTCACAAATATGTTCCAAATTTTGAGGTTAACCTATAAACACAATAGATACAATAAAATGAATAGAAATCTACTCAATACATCGATACTAATGTCATTTAAAAGCATAAATAGATATGTAAAACACACTCATTATACAAAGTTAAAATATTAGACGACACCAACGAAAACGGTGGAAGAAGAGGAAATGATTCTACACTTTGGACTACACAATGCGCATTACATTCGGCCGCCAAGCCATGCTCCTTAATTTGCAAATCAGAGGCCACGAAGTGCCCTATATTTTATAAACTACAAAAACTACTTCCATTTACGTTGGGAAGTGATGGTCCAATCCAACGTTAAGGCAACAATGAGAATGGATTTGGCCCAGCTGGAAAATATTGCCCAATAACTTCAAAGTGAAGCCCAATAACTTGGACCCAATATCAGATCAGATGAAATCCCGTTTGAGGAGTGCGACTTTACTTGCCCCTTATTTTGCTAAGTTTTCAATTGCTCTGGACCGGTGATCTCATCCATGAACAACAGTGATCGGTAACGGTATAAAATAAGGCCTTTGGCTAAAACCCTAATGCCACACGTAGGAGTTTGTGAGGATCTGGATTGATATGAGGCTTCTGTGATGAAACAGATAGATACAATAGTTTGAGCTTACATTCGATGAGATCTTAATGCCTTTTGGTTGGTTAAGAGTCTGTCATATTTTGTGTGAACTCCAAATCGTACGTGTTCTTGAGTATTTTTTTTATTATTAATAATATAGATATACAAGATTAATAGATTATTACAAAATAATTTTCTCAACTATTTGGAGTTGTCATTTCATCTCTAACACAGCATTGAGAGAATACATTATGAAACATGCTCGATCAAGCGTTTTTAGTTGTAATACAATAATACCATTATTCAATACGGAACAAACTTATTTATTTAAATAATGTGTTTTCGACAATGATGGATAAATACCCTTATTGAACACGAAACCGAGAATTGATTACATTATTAAAATCTGAAAATCACTGCAGAAAAGAAAATAATCAGAAGAGCTTAAACACGGGAACAGCTTGAATTCTGGAGTAGAAGGGATGAACTAAAGCTGAGTTCTGATGAAACCAAATCAAACTCAAGAAGATTATCCTCTAACTGATGTCCACCGATAATGATAGAAGCTCTTGGCTCTTTTCCACCATCCACAAATGCAAGGCATAAAACAGTATTATTAACTTTAACCAGGGAGTTTGCTCCATGTATTCTCCAGTAAACATTCTTTCCTGGCAAAACAAGATCAATCGTTGGGACAGAGCTGGAAATGGATCCTGCACTGAAACATGCTCTAAATGGTGCCACTGCTTCTATACTTCTGATCTTCATGTCGGCCGCGGCCTTGACAAAGGCCCTGGTTAAAGGCTTGTAAATTGAACTATGCAAAAGAGTGAAATTGTTTATAGTGCTGATTTTTGTCCCTCCAACTCCTTTTTCGTCAA
Source organism: Fraxinus quadrangulata (assembly GCA_903798255.1). Lineage (NCBI taxonomy): Eukaryota > Viridiplantae > Streptophyta > Magnoliopsida > Lamiales > Oleaceae > Fraxinus > Fraxinus quadrangulata. The sequence goes on along the minus strand of CAIGRB010052493.1, from coordinate 77,021 downwards.
TGGTTAAGTACGATGTTTTGATAGCTAGAGGTCTTCCATTGACTCTGATGGATTGTACATCGATGAAATACTCATCGGATGGATCACCTTCAGTGTAAATTGGGTAAGTGCTAACTGGATTTATAATAAGAGGTGTAGACACGAGTGATTTAGGAGTAGTGTACTTTCCCCCACCAATGAATATTTTCCCCACTTCTTTATCAGATGGTATACATAAAGCAACTTGTCAGGTAACTTGAATTTATTTGCAACCTGTTTGTGCAAAGAAATTTCAGTCCCGGCGAGGCCTAACATTCCAGTAGCTATACTGGTGAAACCGATCAAGTACTCTGAGTGGAAACAAGAAAAAGGAAGCTCGGAAACTTTCACATTATTTTTCGAGTATAGCGTGTCCTCTGCAAAGCCTTCTGAATAAAGCATATTTTCGAAGGGATTGTATGGGGAGGCACCACAGGTGTCATTGGTGCACCCGGGATGAGGGGCAGATTGCATCCTACGCATCCAATTCCCTTCGCAAATTCACATTTCTTGGATCCACAGGGAATTGGATTATAGGTAGATGAAGCATAGGAATCGCAGGCGAACCACAAGAACTGGGAGCCAATATCAATAACTGCATTAACCGTGGCACGGTTGCTGCCCATTTGTAGTGTTGTGTAGTATTGTGAAGTTTTCGCGTCCTTCCAAACTGGAAAGCGATAAAGAACACACAGTTTAATGACGGAGAAATCCAATTGGATAAAAACTCTGTGACCAATCCAGTTACCACTACTATAGACAGTGTGGATTACAGTTCAATTTCAAACTAATTCCACTAGATGTTGTAAATCCTGCAACTTCAAGATCTGCTAATCATTCCAGCCTTGTGGTCTGGTACCGTAGATATTGTCTAGCCAACCCTACTAAACCTCATGTAGCTTCCAAGTTCTGTTGTACTTACAGACTCACAATCTTCTACCAAGATATGATGTCTTAGTCTCACGATCTTCTGCACACGTCTCTTCCAAGTGAATACTCAGGAATCACTTATTCCTATTCTTCTTCCTGCACTTGAATTCCTACCTTAAAATTTTAATGAAGTCAAGTGTTTTGGATTAACGAACCTTGATATTTTTTCAAAACTCGGTTGTCGGATCACAAGGATAAATCAATCAATGAATAGCATCTTGGATCTCTTAATCATAGATATGAAAGTGTTTTGCACAACGAAGCAAACCTTTGAAATTCGTCCCGGACTTCTGTATTTATAGTTAGGAACGCTTAAGTGTTATTAGCCGTGTAAAATTCTTTAAAATCACAAATTAAGTCTGGTCGCATAAATATGCAGCTTGAACAAGGGGACTTGTCACTCGAACGAAGACTAGGCGATAAGCGAGCGACAATGGTTCGGTTTCTGTCGCTCGAGCGATGTCCAGGCGTGAGGCTAGAGAAATTTCGGTGCCGCTTCTTCCTTGTTTCCAAACTCGAACTCAAACCCTAGGCAACCTAACTTAACTATACAAAATTGCACTCCACTCCACTCCTTGACTTTTACACATGTTCAATTAAGTCATTTTTATTCACAGAATTGTCAATTACAATATTGAACCTAACACTATGGATACACATATTGGGGAAAATGAATTTGCACACGATCGAATGGGATACTTCAACTTTACCTGAGGCTAAAATGCTATAGCCATGTGCCTACACGATCTCATGGGCATAAAAACTAACCGTTAAGTTGGTTTTGCAATTTGAATTTTGGTGCCTGTGGAATGAAAAGTTTCATCTTTTTATGAATGGTTGAGACCATTTCAGATGTGGAAAACTATAAATAGGTGAGAGTTTTATATATCAAAAACAATTTTACATACAATCATTCCATATAATCAAAGAAGGATTATCAAATTCTAATACATATTCAATCTTCAAAGTTCTCATTTGTTCAATAGGAAGAAACACTATGCTCTGGGTATTTTTCATTAGGGCTTGATTAATACTTCGAATTATTTGTCATTTGATTAATACTTCGAATTATCAGCTCCCAACGTACAGAAATATTTGATCGTGTAAATTGATCACTCATCGACACATCAAAGAATGTCGAGTTTATAAATAGCAACCATTATATATATCATGTGTTAGATTAAGATAATCCAGAAGGCAATCTAGTGTGAATTATTTTTTACGCATGGTCATGTTTTAGAAATTAACCTACATGTTTGGTCCAATCCATTACCCTCTCATGTACACAAAGTGTACTAGAGTCAATTCTCTGACGAAACTTTATCACAATTAAGACAAACCGCATATTCCAAATATATGACGTTATAATCTTATCATGATAAGGAGCTATTTTTTATTCGCCAGCCTAAGACAAAACAATCATCAATCGAAATGTATCTTATGTGCTTCTCAACGATGCACGTAATTTATATTATCACAAAATGCCCGAAGGTAATTAATTGCATGCTCTAAATTGTAATAGCTTATTTAACTACAAGATTAAAATATTAATACAAGAATCACGTCCTAACATTATTGGACACCAATCCCTGTTAAGATTTGAGATTTCATCTTAAAAAATCAACCTTATTAAGTGGAGTAGTTCAAATTCTTATATTTTCATCTTTATTCGATGTGAAATTTTATCCCTTAACATGCTCTTGCAGTAAGGTGGCTCATTTGAGCAGACCAATTTTGAAATCCGTCTACTCAATTTTTTTTTTAAAGTCTTAATTGGAACGAATCGCTCGTTGGAGCTTAATGGGCTCTGATACAATGTTAAGAATTGTGGTTTCATCTTAAAATGTCAACTTTATTAAGAGAAGTAGCTCAAACTCTTATAAATTGGTCTATATTTTTATCTTTATTCGATGTGAGATTTTATTCTTTAACAATCGCAACAGTTTCGAATCTAAATATAATTTTGTGCATCATTGTTATTATGGTTCTTAATGCTTTTTTAATTGGCAATAATAGATTAAATTGTGAACAGTAAGGAGATCGAGAGATAATTTATTTGTGTAAGCCGAAATTAAAACACAAAAATTATGAATTGCGTAGTGTTTATATGGATCTAATTGCAGTAAATTCGCTTATTTAAATTGTTTTTGGTTTTGGTTTTGTTTGAGATATGATCGAATTATAAGTAAGAGAAATTCGATTGGACACGAATTAAATATTGTGAAGACTATATTGGATAAAATATGGTGAAACCGTATGCCTTAAAATTCTAGTCTTAACGAATTACTCTCGTGTTTGGATTGACGAACAACATTTTCTTATTTTTAGTTTTAGCTTCAAAATCACCAACCAATTTGAACTGTTTAAATTGTTCAAATAAAAGAAATCAACTGGTAGTAACACATTCAACACTCCATTCGTTGTCGCGATGTTGTGCACATGCGATCCAAGCGAACAATTTTTTGCATTGTTGCTAGGGATTATTTGCTATTTATATTGAATATTATTCAGTTCTAATAATTTTTTGCATTGTTGCTTTTATTTTAATCATCCTTTTATTTTCTTTTTCAAGTAAGTAAATTTGTGCATGTAACATTTAAATAGCCTAGATTCTAATTCTTACGGTCAAGAGATCGAACATACCGACTCAATTAAAAAAAAAACAGCAGCAACGGATGACAATGGTGGATCCACCGAACGTAGTGGTTAATGAGGAGAATGGCAGACGTATAGGAAGATTCACGACCCCAACTCGGGCTCAGATCTAGTCCAGTGTTTCAACTTCAGCCTTTGGGCCAAACAATTTCCAACTGTGGTCGATTGCATTAGGTAAGATAAGGAAGACATTGTTGAAGATAAAATTTCACATTGAATAAATATGAAAATATAGACCAATTTATAAGGACTTATGATATCCCTCTTAATAAAATTGACATTTTAATATGAAATCTCAAGTCTTCATATGGTTTCAGAATCCATTAAACCCTAACAAGCAATTCAATCCAAATAAAATTTGAGAAAATAAGCACATGAATTTCACTATTGATTTGCTCAAAAGAGTCACTATCTTGCGGGGTATGTTAAGTGATAAAATCTCACATCGAATAAAAATAAAAATATATGACAAACTTATAAAGGCTTGTGCTACTACGCTTAACAAGATTAACTTTTTTAATATAGAATCCTAAGTCTTGATACACATTTCATTTCCGTAAGAAAGCACATGATAATCCACACACCTTCCCACGTTTCGTACTTCCTATAGTTATGTATCAAATGATGGAGTGAAGCTGAGACTTTTTTCACGTACACTAAGAGAGAGAGCTAGAGAGCGGCTCAATCTTGATCGTATAAGATCACTGACTTTGCTCTATTTGATCCGAACGTCCCTAAGAAGCTTGGAAAATGTATAATTATTGGCGGAAAATGTATCAAAAAAGCGTATTAGCCCGTCTTAATTTTTTTTCTAGATCCGCCCATGTGTATAATGACATGCTCATGAAGTGCCCAAATCATGGCTTGAAAAGTGGTTGCGGATTCAGTATGTCTACATTGAGCTGCGAGTTGGATTGGATCATAATTGGCACTGCAACTAAAGGCTCAGTTAGCACAATGTTGTATTATGAATTGTGGTGATATGAAATACTTCCGAATTTATCAAATTTTACGAGTTCCGTATCATTAATGATATAGTTTTGTTAGCCCATTTATAGCATCTTGGGCTAACTGATATTCTATGTCTATTGCACAGGCCCATGCCTCTCTCATTGTGAGCCCAATTTCGCTGTCCACCTCATTCTGAGTCATTCACATCAACTTATTCATAAACGTGCATTTGGTTCTCATTTATATTTTTTGGCAAGCGACTTTCAAATCTCATTTTAATTTTCGATTAGCTAAGCTCGGTATAACACGGACCAAGTTTGAGAAACTCATAAAATCCGGGATGGCCATGAAAATCTAGGGCTAACTAGAGATGAGCTATTTGTTTTAAAGAGAAGTCAGAACAACTCCTACCTAGACCCATCGGACCGAGTTTTATTCAAGAGTATAAATTGGCAACTTAAAAAATAATTCACGAGTTTAGTTAAGTAAAAGTTAAAAATGAAACAATAAGGGCATGTTCTTTTTACCGTTTTCAAGCCGTTTTCTATTTTCGATTTTTCAAAACAATGAAAACGCTTTCTCTTTTCTATTTCGAAATCGCGTTTTTGAAAATAAGTTAAAAATTTACAAAGAAAATTCAAAACAGAATATTTTCAGTTATAATGAAGTCAAAATTTTCAAAACGCGTTTTGAGTGTTTTCAAATAATTTTTTAAAATGCCAAAAAGAATACATTTTCAACAATCTCAAAATGGACACTCAAAACACAAAATTCAAAATAAATTTAAAACTCAAAACACAAAATTGAAACGCAAAGAAAACAGTCCATAATATTTTTCCCCACTGCCAATTTTTTGTTTACGTACACATTAACCAACAGAAAAAATCTAGAAAATCACGAGGAACGGTCCACGGTTGAAAAAATGAATATAGAGGTCCACGATTGTTCAGTCACGTGAAATTAGTACTATTTTTTCTTGTCAATTAATGTTGTTCTTCACGTGCACAGGTTTTAATTTGTGGTAGTTATCATCACATCAGGGCTTGTGCTCTCGATATATTTGCAAAACAATTCCTTTTCCTTATTATTATTTTTTTTTTCCGTTTGCCAATTTGTATCCACGAGCCCATCTTAGTGAAAGAAAAGTTCACCAGGGAACATTTAGCTTATGCCCTATTTGAGAGTCATTCATTTCTTGTAATGTATTATAGAATAGTAGATTGATGGAGAATGTGTAGTTAAAAAGTAAAGAATTTTATCGATTTATGTGTAGAATATCTTTTATTTTGTGAATGTGTGATGGAGAATAGTACTGTAGCAAATAATTTAAAATTTGAAGGGACGATAAACAATTCCAGTGGCTTAATCTTTAAATGGTAGTACCATAAAAGTGAAGTTATCGATTTATATAATTGGTGCTTAAAATAGGATCTGGTAAGGGTCCCTTTCGAAACCTAATTTGGAAGCAGGGCTAGGACTTTTGATGAAATTGGAATATTGGTGGTGTCACGTCTGCCTTTAAATTAGGTATCTATTGAAAATTAGTAAATTCAGAGTGCGCCAACAAATTCTTTGACCAAATTCCCCTTAAAACATGCAATTCATGTTTCACCTCTGCTCTACTTCCTTCCATCTGACAATTTGGCTCCATGCTTTTGACACCATACTCTTTCGTTCCTTTCACTTTTCCTTTTTTACAACATTAATTTCTTATAAATTTTCACTAATTTATCGTAAAAGAGAAAATGTTTTGTTCTTGAGTAAATTTCATATATCTGGAGTCTTTTGACTTCAATTAATTGTTCAAAAATAGGAAAAACGCGTAAAACAATATTGTAATTTGCAGAAACACACATGGGAGTGGAAGTAATTATGACGACTCGTGGCTCGTGAAGATGTAGGACCCGTTAGTTGAACTCGCCGCCGTACACCCCCATAAAAAGATTCCGTCTCTTAAGAGGGGAAATTCATTGCAGTACAGGCAAACGGACATCAACTTCCGTCATTCCTTCAGATTTCCTCTTTTGCCCCCAGGTGACATCACTTCTTTAAGTTAACCATGGAGCTTGGTCGGCTACCCGGCTCGGCTCGGCGCGGCTCGGCTCGGCTTCCTCATGAATAAAAGTAGTATTTATTATTTACAATGTGTTTTTCTCACTACTCTTTTGCTGAGGGGATTTGTTGGTAAGGAGAAGTTGACCAAAACACAAAAATAAGAGATTGAATTGTGGAGACTTAGAGTGAAAATGAAACTAGAATCATAGTTTAGATTATCGCAACTTTTTTTCTTTTTTTTGATTTATCTCTATCTAAAAGTCACTTCATATGCAAGTAATAAAATCGAGCAACTTTAATGTAGTAATTAAACTGAGGCTAGACTTGCGACGAAAAAGTCGGCGAATGGGTTGATTGGATTACCAGTCAAAACTGTCTAAATCTAATGATTGAAACGATTTTGGAGACCAATTTTGGTTTTCAAAAATAATTAAAGCTATAACACAAGATATTTGAATTTAGAACGAACCTCCATGTTACATAAGAAGCCTTCGTACACCAAGCTACTTAAGTTATTTAGGCCAAAAATTTATTAATACACCAAAATGTTATTTTCATATTAAAAAAATATATATGAATTTAAGTTTGTAACAAGCAATCACCCACTAGTTCAATTATTAAATTGACGATATTTTTAAGTCGATGACCCGGAGATTCGATACTTCTATTGAGATAATGATCTTTTCGGGTCTCTTAACTTTGCTTGAAACTATAACGTCAATTAATCTAACGATTTATCCTTTAACTTTAAATGACATGGACATCCCATCTCAAAGATCTACATAACAAGAAAACCCAAATCCACATGCTTACTATGAAGCAATAGAACAGTATACTGCTGCAGCAGCCAGCCAGCCAGCCAATAGGGGGCGCTCCTGGCCATGTATCTTTATTATAAAGTATAATAGATACTAGAAAGTACTATATGATATCAGAAAAATAAAATATAATTAATTGTACAATTTAATTATGTCCACGTAGTTGCTCAAAATAAAAAGAATCACGTTACGTTTACAACATAAATCGACAACACTCTATTTAACATCATCACATACATTCATTTTTAAAAACTATTTTTTACATCACATGTTCGAATTTGACAACACGTGGTTGACAATTAATTTAGATCCTAAAATGCTGGGCTGTAGTAGAGAAGAATAATCAGTTTTACAGCCTTCCGAATGTGGAATTACAAGACATGTATACCAAGGTTTTATTTTATCACAAGTTATATGGGTTGAAATATTGAGATATTTTATTATTATTGTCTCGTCCCATGAAAATTGCCGACGTGGTGGGGACGAGAATTATCGTTCCATTCCCGTTGTCATCCCTATTCCAAGTATATTTTATATATAGTATTAGATAATTTTATAAGACAATACAAAAATAGTATACGTATGTCACACCAACTATTTAAATAAATTTTGTGACTTTTAAATTAAGTGGTTCAACTAATATATACACGATTTTTTTTTTTTTTTTCATTTTGTGAAACTATAAAATAAATAAATAATGGTAATGGAAAAAGTTTTCTTAAATTTTTTTTATTAATCCTCGAGTTAAGGTGTTTAATTGAGGTTTTGCAGTAAAAACTAAATAAATATACATTCATGACCCCCCGTCATGTGAAGTTCTGCTAACAATTCCTTGGACATTGCGCTTTGAACAAAGAATTCCCCTCGAAATTATACTCCTTTTTGACTTTTGTCATCCAAAATCAATTATTTTAATCAAATTTTAGCTTATTTTATTTGGATTAAGTTCAATATTCTCTTTTTTATTATTGTTTTCTAAAGTCGAGGAATGTACTGGTACGTTTAATTAGTAGAGTGGGGAATAGGGTGCACTTAGTCCAAGACCCCAATTAGGAGACAGTTTCTTGTGCACATAAGATTAGATTCTTCACATGGGCATTTTGTACTAGTTGACTTTATTATTCGCGTTTTATTCAATGAGTTTTCAGTGACAAGTACATTGGAAATTTATTTTATTTTTCTCGTTCAATTAAAATTTGACGGATTATTCTGGGTGAACGGGACGACGGGCCATATTCGAGTAGTAATAGTCATATCAACTAATCGAGTCGAGCATGACTCGAGCAAAATAAGTCTGAACTTTTTTTGACTCGAGCCGAGCCGAACAAAAGCTCGGCCAAAAAAATAAGGTTCGGTCTGAGCCTTAGCGAGTCGAGCCTCCTTATGTTTTTTTAAAAAAAAAAATCGTTATAAATCTATAATTTTTTTATAATGTATTTAAAATTTGTGCAATTTATATGTGTTATAAATAATAACTAAATATTTTTTTTTTCAATTTTTTTTAAAACTTTTGTTGGGTACTAATTTTTTTTAAAATCAACTTGGCTCGTCACGGGTGGCTTTGGCTCGAGCCAACACCCCAAAATGGGGCTTGGTTCCAGGCTCAATTTGGGCTTTTTTCTGCCCGAGTCCAAGTCGTCCGATCTTTTTTGCCATCCCTATGTAGCTCAAATTTGACTTACTAATATTAAGGGTATCTTTATTCGTTACGTGTACTATATTTTTATATTCAATCATACTGTATGTACATTCTACTTGATATTAAATTTGACATTCTAACACATGACATCCATCATTTTCATTGATTTTTACAACAAGAAATGTACATATACCTTAATTCTTGTATATTGATCAAGGTTCGAGCATTAGTGATAATCTTGAGATCTATTGTTTCGAGTCTGTTGTTTGACTTTCGAATACATTTTTTACTGTTGACGCATCAATTTTATTACCAAATGATAAGATGAAAACATTTTGTTCTCACCTACACACATTACAAATTATTGTATTTTTCACTTTTAATGAGAAATGATGTGTCGAAATATAAAAATGCATTGAATGGACAGCCAAAAAAAACATCAACTTCGAGGCTCTCGAAGGTGAAATAAATCCTCTTTACTTGGATGTTACATTTTATAATAAGGTGTATTGGGCATTATAAGCAAATCTCAGTTTGAATGAAATGGCTACGAGTCTCATCTAACACGCAAGTTTTGTACATGTTCTTAATATTTTTAAAAAGCGTAAAACAGAATTAGGTGATAAAATTATTTTTTACGTCTATATGCATCTTTTTGAACGTCGATATTCCTAATATAATTTTTGAACGTCCGTACTATGTTTTGACATTTGCTGAATATGCGGTTTCAGATATTGCTGCTGAAATTGGTTGATATATGCGATCTACGAAAATGTAAGTCGCATTTAACTTCTCGTGTTAATGAACACCCTTGTTTGTGTACATTATTGTTAGTTTCGTATTGCCTAGCTATTATAACAATTGTCACTTTAACATGGTCATAAGACCGTTAACGATAAATTGAGAGTTACATAAATTACTTTTTTACTAAACACTCGTGTTCAATTTGTTACAATCAAATCAGCCAATTTCAATTTTCTTGCAAATCAAAAATTATGCAAATTGTCTCATCGTTACGTATATATGAACTGGAAGCATTTATTTATTTTAAATCATCTATATATTAGTTTACCGTCTATGTCACAACATTATGTCAGTTTAGTGACCATATTTGTAAGCAAATCGAAGTTGGTTGGCCTGCTTGCACTAAATTGAATATTAGTGACCAGATGTACAAGAAAATAAAAGTTGAGTGACCTAATCTAATTAAAGATGAGTATCTATTACCAAGACCTGTAAAGACAATAGATCGATCTTTATAAGATGACAAACTAACTTATCTAGTATATTCAATTTAGTGCAAACATAATTTATATCAATTGGTCACATTTTAAGTGCTCAAATAAATTGTTTATTTATATCAATTGGTCACTTTTAAGTGCTTAAATAAATTGTTTAGCTTTTATAATCTAGAAGACGACCAACCATCATAGCGATATAAAGAAAAATAAAATATTGAACAAAGAAAGTGCTATCCACCCAAAGTCACTAATATTTATCATGCATAATTTTATCAAGACTACATTATGTGCTTTTCATTATTTGCCATTATCTTGTTTCCACTTTGGAGCATAATCTATGTATTATAAAACTAAGTTTTAACGTAATATCAGAATCCATTAAGTTTTAATGAGCGGTTCATTTCCATTAAAACTAAAAAATAAAAATGATTACGCTAATTTCAAGATTGATTTGTTCAAATGAGTCATCATTTTACGGAAACATGTTAAAAGATAAAATCTCATATCGAATAAAAGTGAAAACATAAATCAATTTATAAGAACCTTGGCTGCTCCTCTCAATAAAATTGACATTTTATAATGGAACTTAAAGTCTTAAAAGAATTTCGGGCGCATTTGATTTGCAACATTTTTCTTGGAAATGTGTTTTTTTCACCTATTTTTTTAATCGTGCTGTTTTATTAACAATTTTTTCTACAAAAAATATTTTTAAAATTTTTCTTAGGGGATGTGGTTTTTATTTTTCATGTAATTGTCTCTCCCATCTATCTTCTTTATTATTTACCCATTAATAAAAAATGAACGAATATAATATTTTCTATATTGAAAATCAAATCAATCAAACATATTTAGCCTTATTTGGGATCAATTTTTTTACCTCATTTTAATGAAAATTCCAACTGTTATATGTAGTACCAGCCGCAACTTTTGACTACACCATCTCACAGTGGGACTCATGTGTTGAAAAAAAGGGTCAAAAATTAATTATTATGTTCAAATAATGAGAAACAAACGGGGTGTTAATTAATAATTTTCATACAAATAATTTTTAAATTATTAAATTATCTAAAATTTATTTATTTTTTATATAAATTTTTTTATATAAATTTTATATTCGCAATTAAATGCACTGTTGACTTAAAAATGGCAAACAATAAAAAAGGAGATTCAGACAAATTAACTGAAAAAATCCCTGTAAAACGATTCCATTCTTGTACAAAATGGCCACATATTTACTTTAGCCGTACTTTCTTTTATCAAAGGTAATCATTTGTCACATAGCATGAGTTGGTAAACAAAAAGCAAACATAGATTTTTATTTTATAATCACTGAAAAGTCATCCCACAAACAGCTTTTCTCGACGTTGCTTTGTAGTTAATCAAACTTTAAGACAACTTCAAAGTGATCATCCAGTCTGTAGTCACATTCAAGGACATAAAGTATCTTAGATTCACCCCCATTATGATTCCAGGGTTGCTTAGCCCATACATCAATGAATTGATACATGCACCAGTATAGAGATGGGAAAGTTGTACGTTATGTCTTTGATACTTCACATATTTCTGAGTTTCATGTAAAAAAATTTAGTACTTCTAGATTATATAATACAATAAATTATTGAGCTCGACATCGTACGTTCAGAAGTCATAATGCCCCTCGAGTGCTAAGCTCATCAAGTTCAACGAGACCTAATAAATCCAATTCTCACTATATAGAAGGCATGGTTCACCCTAAAATCTTGAGACGAGGCAAAAGATAACTTAGTTGAGAAAAGTGAATCCCCTCCTCCTTTCACTCCGAGTACCATTCTCATATAAGGAATGAAATGCAATAATTTGCATTATATTACAATATTTTCAGAGAAATGTCCCACTCCCCCACCATTGGTTCTTTAGTCACTTCTTCCATTTTCGAAAATAAAGTTACAATGGGCTGGCTCATCCACAGTTAAACTCATACCTTTAATATTTGTTACTATATAAATGAAGTGGACGTGCACTAAATGTCAATTACTTGAAAACTGAAAAAGCGATATTTAACGGAGTCAAATGTACAATTACTCTTTAACACAATCCACGAGTGATTTCGTGCTTTTTGTTCCAAATACTCGATAACGAGCCTAAAATTGGATCCCGCTACTAGCGGATAACAAATATGTAACAATTATTGATAACGGACATGTTGTAATATGAAGAAGGCAAAAGGGGAAGATTGAAATATTCTCCAACAAAATATGACATTTGAAAAATACTCTAAAATTCAGAAGTTCACATCCTTGTGAGTTTTCAACAAAAAGTAATATATATGTTTATTTTTCAACAAAAATTCACATTCTTGTACTTTTATCAATAAAAAGCCGCACTCTTGTTAATCTTCTTCATATTCATTGTAGCCCAATCACCACCCTTGTTGTCATCGTGGCCACGGTCGCCTTTGTCTAACATCATTCATAAGGACCGAAAAAGTCACATTCTTGATTATCTTGTTCTTCACACTCAAAACTCCGTTGAAAAAAATGAAAAGAAGAAAAAAGTTAATATAGCTACATAAGCATTAATCTGCATTAATGCATTCACTCTATTATTTAACAAGTGTATTTGAGCTTAAACGATTCTCTCTTCATTAATATTAGTTAAGACTTTTAAGTTTGCTCTTTGAGATCGTTGTTTTTCAGTATTTTTTTGTCGCCACTCTCAATTTTACACTTTCACACGTATAGTGTCTTCTATACGGCTTTTTCTCTGTTTGTATTTATTTTTCTTTCTTATGTTATTTGATGACAAAAATTGTGGGTTTGGAATGAGGTATGTGCAGTACACTTTTACTCCCAATAATTGCTAGAATTTGGCCATTAGTCTGATTTGCACCACTTGGATATTCAAATATATATATTGTCGTGTAAATTTTCCTTAGATTTGGACCATATATGCGACAGGGCATCGACTAGTAGCACATCTGTTGGATGCCAAAATTGACTACTAAGTCTACTATGCCAACCCCACTCCAACTTGTAACCAATGCTTTTTAGAGCATGTTTGGTTGTATTTAAGAGTAACTTCCTTAAAAAAAATAAGTTGAAAGATAGTTTCAAATAAAACAAATTTTTATTAGTAAAAACTCTTTAACTTTGAGAGTCACGTTTGACAAAATAAGTTTACTTATATTTAAGCACAATTAAACATATCATTATTTCTCTACGGTAAGGGTTGAGTGAGGCTCAACTGAGATTATCTTGTCAAACGAGATTGAATTTATATTTTACTCTATATGCTTAACTTTCGAGAGAAAACTTGCTTATGCTAAACTAAACTTGCTTGTGACAATCAATATAATATGCACATTGAGAAAAATATGTTGACAATGTGTTAACTGTTGTGAGATGTGAAGGGAAAGGTAGAGAAAAATGTAAAACTAGATATAAACGTAGAAAAGTATCTACGTTATTCTGGTTTGAATTTGGCCTATTTAAAAGTTAAGGGTGTGTTTGAACCACATATTTTGGAAGAATATATTTTAAAATAGTAAATTGATGAAGAGTGTGTGGTTGAAAAATAAGGAAAAGTTATTGATGTGATGTAAAATATTATTTTATTGAAAAATGTGTGGTTGAAAATAAGTAAAAAAAAATGAGAATAAAAAAAATGCGGCTCAAACACGGGCTTAATAAATTTTTAACAAAGTTTTATCAAATAAGAACTAAATAACTTATAATTGATTAAGCAAATTGTAAATGATGGATTATATTGAAAAAGAATAGAAAGATGGCTCCATGTAATGTCCTTTCAAAAATTCAAAATCAGTCCAAATTTGTCATGATTGTGCAATTCTTTTAACAAATCCACACTATCAAATTGAAATGTAGTTAAAATTGATTGATTATTCCCCCCAATTCTCGCCCAATTAGCTATAGTCAAAGCTTAAAGAGCACCCAACATGTTGAAATTTTTTTTAACATTTTTCCAAAGATTTTTTTTTTCGTGACCTCGATATGAAAATACTATCTAAAAGCAGCTCGATCAATCAAAATTTAACGAACAGAGCCAAAGCTTCACTAAAAACTCTTTAGGTTAGATTTATATGTAAAACAAAAATTCATATAAATTTTTTGACTCAAGCCAGCCCTCTAACTCTGCCCTCATTGNTAGAACTGGAAGAGAAGACTCTTATGGAGAATCTAGAGAAACTTGTCCAGGTAGTTTGGATTATTTGAATCCTTCAATGTTGTGCCAAATACCCTTTTTTTTTTTTTTTTTTTTTTTTCTGTTTTTCTTTTTTGAGACTAACTTGAAAAAGAAGAGATTGCTCTCAATATTCTATAAATTCAACTCCTGAATTTCTTATAGCTCTCTTGGATTCTAAAATTATCGATTATCGACTCAAAATAGCCAATTTGAACGACCAAAGTCATGAGCTATTGGAATAAAAGGAAATAGACCGCTTACATAGGTACATTTCGACTTTCTAGAGGCAATATGTAGAAATGTATAATGTTTAAGTTGTGTCGAGAACATGGACTTGAAAATCACTATCGATATTATAAACCTTTCAAATTGATTAATGAAAATCCCCTCAAGACCTAGTTAATAAATAAAGATATAAAAAGAGTTCAGGCCACTTTTTGGAAAAAAAAAAAAAAAAGAAAAAAATAATCCACTCTTCAGGAGAGGTGGAGAAATAAGGGACACATATGGGTAGGACTCTTGTACAGCGGACCCACAACTCCACTGTAAGATTAGACATGTGAGTGGTCCCAATGGTAAAATAAAATTGACAAATCAGTGATCAAACGGTAGATAAGAAAGGTGTGGGTCTCCATTCCCAACTCACTTTATATGCCAAATCAATTGACAAGACTAGACTACTGTACCAGAATTGCCGTCAAGTGTCGACGCCGGCAGATTTTTCGTAAGAAGAAATTTATTTATTTCTTTTTTATACTTATCACAAGTATGTAGAAGCTGTTAATTTGTCCTCTTTACGACTTATGCTGTTGTACACAATTTAACTAGGGTAATTAATACGTAATATCCTTATTTTTTATTATTATTGTAAAAAATATTTTTATTTTTTATTTTTTATTATTTTCACTATTATTTTCAAATTTCATTGGACAAAAGGTCAATTTCATCTATTTTCTCAATTAAAATTTATGAAATGATGAATATACTATTTTATTTAAATAAAAGAAAAAGAAAAAGAAAGCACTAATTACAATTCTAATCCGATTTTTTTTTTTTTAAAAAAGTATAAACGAGTTCTAAATAAATTATTAAAAGAGTAATTAACACATAATATTCATACATTTCACTATTATTGTGAAAAAGTCCATATCTTTTATTTATTTTTGATATTTTCACACTTAATTACATATTTAATTGGACAAACTATCATATCTATTTATTTTCATCCAATTTTTCAATAAAAGTTGTGAAATGACTAATATACATTCCTATTTAAATTTTAAAAAAATTCATTGAATTTTTTTTTAATTTCGAGTTTTTTTAATAATTTATGGGACTCATTTGCATTTTTAATTTTTAATAATTTATTTGAGACTTTTTTGCACTTCTATTTAAAAAAAATTAATTTCTAATTTTCTAAATAATTTATTTAGGACTTGTTTGCAATTTTTTTTAAAAAAAATTGGGATTATGGTTTTAACTAGTTCTTTATTTTATTATATATTTAAATATGATGGTAAATTCGTCTTTTCACAACTTTTTATTTAAAAACTTGATGAAAATGGACATAAATATTGGTTTGCACAATCAAATATATAATTAAAAATGAAAATATATAAGAAAAAAATGTATGGACATTTTTCACAAAATAGTGAAAAGTAAGGGCATTATGTGCTACCCTTTTACTAATTTATTTGATTCTCATTTGCATTTTTTTAAAAATTTGGGACTTAGTTGCAATTAATTCTTTCTTTTTGGTTTTTTTTTTATTTAAATAGAAATATATATTTGTCAATTCAAAACTGTTAATTGGAAAAATTGATAAAAATGACATTTTACGTAATAAAATGTGAAAATAAGGGTGAAAATGTTAAAAAATAAAATGTATGTCTAGATGTAAACATTAGAAAAAAAATGAAAAATGACTCTATCTAGTTGACACGGTGAAAAAAAATTAAAAATGACAATATCTAGTTGACATGCCAAAAAATGAAAGTATCTCGAATACTATTTGACTCTATCTAGTTGACATGGTGATAAAAAAAAGAAAAAAATAGAAGAAAAATGACTGTCGAAAAGGATGTCTAGATGTAAACACGGTTAGATGGAGTGAGCCAGTATAAACTCTCTCTCTCTCTCTCTCTCTCTCCCCCCTTCCTGATTCTTGATTTTCACATGCACGGCTTTATCTCTTCATCTTGATTTTACATTAGAGTACAAAATACATGTAGGCAATCCTTGAGTCATTGGAGATAAAATTTAAACTTGAATGTTTATTCAATAACGTCAATGAATAATGTTACACGTACAAGGATGAGATTTACAGGCGTCTTACAAGCATTATTTATTGGTTTGAAATTGGTGACATGGCCACCACATGTACTTAAAAAATAAAAAAAATAATAGACAGTGAAGCTCCAACCGAACCCCACCGCGACTCAATCCGCCTTCATCGGAACCTTTCAGCCCATCACTGAACTTCTTCCTCCGACGCCTTTCAGCCATCAAATTCTTCGCCGATAGCCCCTTCTTACCCTTGTGATCTCCCCCACTATCGCAGGTGATAGTGCTATTAGTATTCCTGCTACTTTTGCCATTTTTATCACTCCCCTCCACCTTATTGACAATACTACTCTCCAGAAATTGATCAGAGTCGTAATTCAAATTTGACCCATCAATACTAATCCTCCCCATCATCCTAGATACTGTTTTTCCTCTTCCTCTCTTTTACATCTCTAAGTTCCCCCTTCTTGTCATAGCCTTCAAGGCTAGTAGAACTTCGAGAATGATTGATTTCACCATCTAAATTCATAGCCCCGAATAGCAGACACTCCCCCTAGCAAGATTAATAATCCTTAGAGTAGCCATTTTTTGAAAGAATGTGGTTTGTGAATCTTGTGATCCAATTGAAACAAAACCATTAAGAGATTTCAAAATCTTCGACCTATTAATGAACAATGGATTCCCATTCATGGAACCTATTGAGGCAGTTGAAGCAAATTATTTGTTGAATAGTAACTATTAGAGCTCCAATTATGAGTGCCCATTTGAGATTGAGTATTCAACATCCATGTTTCCCGATTTAAAGCACTTCCATGAAATCCATTATCACAGCCCATATCAAATGTCCCTCTAAAAGAATGTTGTGAATTGGATTCACGAGTGTTGATTTTTGTGGTAGAAAATAATTTAGCTGGATGGGGCACGAAAGTTAATGGTATTACACACGGTTTGGTTATTCTTCAAATTCAGTGATTTGACCGTGGTCGTAGATGGGGAGGATGGCGATGACACCTGTTGGACGTGAGGGATGAGATTTCAACTCAGGATTGGGAGAAAATGAGTGAATGAGAATTTTATATTTTTTTACTTGCAATGTCATCCCTATAAGATGTCCGTAAACCATTTTCTTGTACGTGTAGTGCGGTCGAACATCAATACCACATTTACTAAATTGAAATTGAATTGAGACAAATTAAAATTCAGTGAACTAATTGAGAATTTGCTTAGAGTTCGGCGACAGCAACCCTTGCCCAATCCCGAATGAATTTTTCTTTATATTACGAACAACTACGTACCACCACATGCATATAGACATGGGGCAAAACACGAAGACCAATAATATTTATTCACATTCTTGTATTTAATTTTAGAATTATTATAAGGTGGGTCCAAGCCTTATCATTGCTAGGCGAAATTAAATTTTTAATGAGATTTGTACCAACCACAATAAGCTCCATAATTTCACACACTCATAGGTGGAGGACAATTTATAATGTAAAAGTCACAAGCCATGGAAATCTTGTTACTTTAATTAAATTAATATTGCTTGGTAAAGTGAATGGTGTGATAAAATACCTAATAAACAAGAATAGGTAACATTGTGAAAGAGATGGACATTGTTTTAATTGAATCCCATTCTCTTGAAATTCATTTATTTTTTCAAAATATAAACATCTCATTAGCAAAACCAGCAGAAGCATCCATCCCCACTTGCATCTCATTGTTTATATTATCTATGATAATACTACTCCCTATGAAGAAAAACTGGACTGAACTAAACTTCGGATTTAAAAGGAAACAAGAATAGAAGTAAAACCATGTCCAGGTATATAAAGGCATCATGATTAGCAAGTCATGAACCACCAAGCACCACCACGAAAAATCGGGAAATTCAGGTTTGGGTGCCCGACTCACATTACATTGCAGCTTGATGTGTTTTCATCGCTAAACATCGAGTATTGCTCAGCCCGATCGCCTGGGGGAGGGGGGTATGGGTACTGATACTGGTGAGGGTAAGGTTGAGGTTGATATGGAGGCGGCATGTAATTGACGGCAGGTGGAGGCCGGGCGTACATCATTGGCTGAAACCTCTCATTTCCATTGGCGCGTTGCTGGTTCATCATCATTGCAGCCAATTGTTGCTGGTAGTGGGGATTGCCGGCCATCATCTCTGGGCCAGCACCTTGGAAGTATCCTGCGGCGGCAGGAGCTCCACCACCACCATTCATCGAAGCCGGTAGGCCCGGGACGGCTGATAAATTACCTATCTGGCCCATGGGCATATTCCCCATCTGGCCCACACTGCCAGCCGCATTCATACCCATAATGTTAGGCATGCCATGAACTCCATCATTCATTCCACCTTTCTTGGCCACATTAGCATTACTGTTGTTACCATTTGCAGCACCACCACCGCCATTGCCATTATTACCATTCTTATTTTGACCATTTCCGCCTCCATTTGGTTGTACACCACCATTCTTGCCACCCTTTCCACCACCTTGATTTTGGTTACCACCACCATTCTTGCCACCCTTTCCACCACCTTGGTTCTGGTTACCCCCACCCATGTTCGGTATATTTCCTCCACCTCCACCCCCCTTTTTCCCATTACCACCATTTCCTCCATTATTACCACCACCACTAGGAGCCCCACCCTTCATCATCATATTATTCATCATGTTAGGCATCTGGGCACCTCCATGACCATTGCCCATGATGGGCTTCTTCACAGGCTCATTAACTTCATCATCAAACTCATCATCAAAGTCGTCGTCATCAAATTCATCATCAAACTCATCATCAGTCAAACCTTCATCCTCAGGCAAGTTGAACTTGACAGATTTAGGATTCTGGTCCTTGTTATTGAGGGGCATTTTCATATCATTCATAAAATTAGGTGGCAATTTCAGATCTGGAAATCCTTTCATTTGAAGCTGCTGATGAAGTTGCTGAAGCTGTGGGTTTTGACCACCACCCTTCGGCTGGTTGTTACCAACCCCCTTTTGACCACCCTGCCCCTTGTTATTCCCACCTTTTACATTGTCAATTTGCATATTCTTGAGCTGATTCTGGTTGTTGTTGTTGCTGGGCTTGGGTGCACCCCATATCTCCGCATGTTTCCCACTCTTAGTAAGCTTCTTGATAAGCGTGGCTGGGTCAACATTCCCTGAAACTGTGACCTTCCCCTGCTCTGAATCTATCTTTATAGTATAAACCCCTAAAGTAAAACACCCAAAATATAAAAAAATCGCTTAGAAATTTCAGTCATATATTGGAACAAAGCCAAAAATTGCTCATAAACATAGTTCTTCACAAGAATTAAACTTGCTAATAGATTATAACAGCACGCTTGGTACACAATATTGGACGGGACTAGACAGTCTAGCGCTATCCAAACATATAATATAACACAGAGAAATATAGCAAAAAATAATAAATTTGATTCTGAAAATGGAACTATACCATCAATTTTCTGCAAGATTCTCTTCACTTTCTGCTTACACCCATCACAGTGTATATTGACTTTAAGAACACAAGTCTGCATGTACAAGCAAAGACAGGTTAAAGTTCAGTACTTCATCATTCATAACAAAAAAATAAAAGAGAGAAAAAACAACATTACAGAGCTGAAAGATAAAGAAAAAGGAGAGCAAAAAAGAAAATGGCTGTCAAAGAATTTGTGCTCAAAGCAAGCAAAGTTTCATAAAGAAAAGCTACAAAGACGCGC
The DNA here is from genome assembly GCA_903798255.1 of Fraxinus quadrangulata. Taxonomy (NCBI): domain Eukaryota; kingdom Viridiplantae; phylum Streptophyta; class Magnoliopsida; order Lamiales; family Oleaceae; genus Fraxinus; species Fraxinus quadrangulata. The sequence continues at coordinate 56,519 of CAIGRB010052493.1, read as the reverse complement.
ATTCATAAACAAATGAGAAAAATGAGGTATTACCTGAGTCTTCAAGAACTCTTCTTTACTCATTTTGATTCAATGAGTACAAGAAAATAGTTTGTTTGTAACTGGTAATATATCTTAGAGAAAACAGAGAGCCGCGCTAAACTACAACTAAAGCTGAGAGAGTGAATTGTACACAAAAATGAACTTGAAGAAAAGAAAAAGGGGGTTTCCTCCTTCTCTGTTCTTTACTTGTGCAAACAAATGAGGCTGAACCACACTGAGCAAAGAAAGTTTAAGAAACGAAGGTTAGTTCCTGAGAAGACTCAGTGAGAGAAAGAGAAAGTTTGGTTCCTCTGTTTCGAGTTGGAGAGAGAGAGAGACTGAAGGGCGGTATCACATTCACACACTCGGTTTTGGGGCTTTATTTATGGGTATTTTTGGGGGGTATTAACTTCAGCAGGAGATTTTCACGCTATTATAATTCAATTTCTTTTCTTTGTTTTTTCTCACTTTGTGGCTTGGCTTAGTACACAGTCACTTGGCTTGGCTTAACCGAGATGCGGTAAGATTATGTTTGTCTGAGATTGAAAAGTAGAAATAAGTGATATTTCCAACTGTTAGAACGGTCCTCTTCCAATAATTCGTTCAATCTAAGTAAAGCTATGTCTTGAAACTCTTTATAACATGGTAAATTTTGCGCTCATTAACCATGGTAAGCGAAATGAATTTGGAGTAAATGTGTATAAACATTTATTGAAGCAGTTATGAATTAGTTGTGGTCATTTATTGCTGCCTAGTGTAAGACAAATAAAAATTCCTTATATTACAAATTTCTGCAAGGTGCAGCCATAGAATGTGGGTTTGACATATCGCCTTCGAAACATTTAATCTCAAGATGACAATACTTTATATGTTTTAATAAACGATTGTTAAATTTTTACATTTAATTGAATGTACGATTTAATGCTACAAATATTATCACCTAGATTAATGTTAAATATCACTGAAGTTAATTAGCGTCACTCTTTCATTAATTTTGTCGAGTCTGGCCTATGAAGGGAGCCATGAGGTTCCTTAAATAAATGACAACTATACAATTATGTAATTAAGGCCAAACAAATTAGAAAGCACAAAATCTTCGATATAATTACGAGCTCAAGCCAAAAGCAACATTTTTCTATCCAAGCTTTGATTATTATCATGTAACTTTAGTGAGTTAGGATAATAACTCAACAAAATCACATTTGAACAGTGATGACAAATATGATGATGAACCTGCCAAATAATGACATACATAATGGCGATAAGTTGAATGTAACCGCAGTGCGGTATTTTTTTTTTTTTTTTTT
>CAIGRB010052493.1:42372-54666 GCA_903798255.1 Fraxinus quadrangulata | reverse complement strand
CTATTGTCTCTCTCGATAACAATAAAATTCACTAACAATTCAATTGGTGATCAAACAATTGAAAAGAACGATAAAACAATAATAAACATCCACAAATCAAATCAAATCAAATTAAAGTCAAAATAATTAATTAAGAACTAAAAATATCATAACAAGGGTTCATCTCATCCTAGCAATATATAAATTTAGTTTAACATATTGAAATTACAAGAAGTGATATTTAAGTGGAAGGATAAAACTCGGATTTTTGATAAAGTGAGAAGATAAAGATGAATCTTGAAATCTTAAATCTCTTCAATGGTTTCTTGAAAAATTTCCATTTGCGCTTTCACTTCTTTGCCCAAAAATCTAGTTTGAATCTTCACTTGATTGAATTCTTACAAATCATTTTCAATCCTCTCACAAAAAATATGAATTTTCTTCCTTTAATAATAATAATTGATAGATATTGGAGTATAATATGTATATCAAAGGTCTCAATATGTATTATGCTGTTCTCTATTTGAAGGAATTGAAAATTTGTTGAAAATCACTTCCAAATTGATTTCCAAAAGAGTTCTAATCGAATAAGGATTGTTGTCGCGAGCGGATTTTTTTGTCTCTACACAGTATTCAATATTTTGATCATAACTTTTTTTTTTCGATATCCGATTGAAGCGATTCAAAGTGCGTTGAAAAGATAACTAAAGGGCTACAACTTTACTAGAATATAATTTTCCCAATTCGAACGTTTATTATGCCAAAAATTGATATCAATATTCGGCTAAAAATCTGGAATATAACTTGTGCGATTGAAATTTGATTTTGATTATATTCCATTGCCTTTAGAGTTCTAATTCCATCCATTTGTCTCCTAACAATTTTCAAAATATCTTCTTGTGGTCCGAATCAACCATTGAATTTGTAATTTGGTCCTCAAACTTTGGATTCTGCCATTTTTCACCATTTTTCTCTTCTTTCTTTCAATTTCATGTTCAACCATTGAAAATTGCCTATATAACATAAAATACAACAATTTAGGATATATTTTATCAAAATAAATACCAAATTTCGATTTTTTAGGCCCCTAATAAATGTATAAAATACGCATNCAACAATTTAGGATATATTTTATCAAAAGAATTATCAAATATCGATATTTTAGACCCCGAATACACTTATCACTCTCATGCTACTATTTTTCTTTCATTTATAATATAACTGACTCGAGTGTATTCACCTTACCCGGGACATAAAAAAAGAAAGTTGCCTAGCATAGCACTTAAATCTATTTTTCTTTTATTGAAAGCAATTCCAAAAAGAAAAAGGATAGAAATTGTAACCTAATCTACTTCTACATATCATAGTAAATAATTGCTTTTAAAGCATGTTTGAATATTATCATTATTATTTTTTTGTAAAAAACACATTTTAAAATAGTGATTTGATGGATAATATGAGATTAAAAAATAAGGAAAAAATTTAAATTTGAGTGTAATATTATTTTATTAAAAAATACGTGATTAAAAATAATAGAAAGAAAAATATATTTTAAAAATAATGAACATTAAACAGGCTCTTAATGTTTTAATTATTCCTGAATTCACATCATCAATAACTTACATTTTAAGTGACACTATTATCAAAGACAGTTGATAGACTCTTTCAAAAATATATCGTGCATGGTTGCTAATTATGTTGCTGTCCGTTATTTAATAATTGACTTGGATATAAGTCACTAAAATAAATAATGCATAATTAAATTTCAATACAAAAAATGGATTAGTTATTCAAGGATTAAATGATTTACAGAATGGATTAGTTATCCAAATGATTAATAGCAAAAAACTCCCTAAAATATTTTCATTTGCGATATACCCTCCTATCTATTAAAAATCATAGAAAATCCCATATTTAAAAACTTTTGTGTGAAAAACCTCATACCGTCAAATTTGTCATTAAAAATAGTAAAAATGTCAAAATTAAAAAGTAATCATTGCAATTTAAGTATCCAAACTTTTTATATTCTTTTACAAATTAACCCAAAATTTTTATGTACCCACGCAATTCCAAACCTTTAAAACTTTATTTTCCACCCCACCGACTCCATCTTCTTCCCTAAAATTTTATTATTTTATTTAATCCCTTCCAATACCCTCATAAATCCATCGCCTCAAATTCCTCATTTCTTCTTCTCATTCCCAATATTAGAAATATCCATAATATCCACTCCTCACAAAACCCCGTTTTGAGTTGCATTTCTTTGAGAAATATCACAAGTTATTGAATTCCACCATGGCGACGTTCCCCCCATTAGCCTTCAAGAATTTCTGTTTCCTCGTCATTAGTTTCACATAATCCCATTTTTTTTACAGGTTCCCATTCAATTGAAGTATCCATTTTTTTTTTCGGAATAGTTTGCAGAAACTTTTTTTTCGGTCGTGCCAAGAAGAAATGGCTCGTCCACCGTCGTGAGATAGTAGCCGTGGCAACTCTTAAGGCGTATTATGATGTTTTTGCCTTCGATGAATTCAACTATCCACCGTGCCTTGTATGAAACACCGTTGTGTGTGTGTGATGACCTATCTTGGGAATGAGACGAAAAAATGATGAATTTGGAGTGAAGGATTTACGAGGATTTTGAAAGAAATTAAATAAAATAATAAAGTTTTGGGGGAGAAAATGAAGTGGGGTGGGGTGGAAAATAAAGTTTTAAACGGGTTATAGGTTGTATATAAAAAAATTTCGGTATAATTTGTAAAAGAATAAAAAATTTTGATACTAAAATTGAAATTATTGTTTTTTAATCTTGACATTTTACTATTTTCAAATGCAGATTGTTTGGATATGAGAGTTTTTCACACAAAATATTTCAAGTAGGAAAATTTTCTGCGATTTCCAATAGATAGGAGGTACATCACAAATGAAAATGTTTTTATGGAGTTTTCTGCTATTAATCCTTAACAAAATTAAATGATTTACGTGTCACCCTACTCTTGATAGATTAGTTAGTATGGACTTTATGCCAGCTCTTTATACAAAATTGAACAAGTGAATCCGATGGTAGATTTGAATGACATCGACTAATCTATAAACATTATAATACAGTTAAATTACCATAGAAGGTAAATATATTGCAATTTTATGACTTATAAATCGAGTTTTTTTGTAATTACGGAACAGATGCTACTATAATGTATTATAATTGCATCATTACGATATAATGTTATCATTACACAACAAGAAATAGATAAAGTAACTTTCGTGAAAGAAACAACGAGGAATCCTATGTTTGCTATAGTTGTCTAAATGTGCACTCTTAGTTGTAATTTTAGCACATTGTTACATCACTTAGTATCTTTAAATTCAAGCATTTTGTAAAATATCATGATTTTAAACATTGAGCCCTTGTTTGAGCTTCATTATTTGGTAAAAATAGATTTTGGAATAGTGATTTTTGAAAAATGTGTGATTAAAAAGTAGGAAAAAAATTTAAATTTACACGTAAAATTATTTTATTAAAAGAATATGTTGTTAAAAATGAATTTGAAGAAAACACATTATTAAAAAATGGAGCTCAAACAAGGGCTGAATATATGGTATTTGCACAACTTTATTGCCAATCAATAATACCTCTAACAAGATATTTGAAGAGGGAAGTTGTGATAATATCTTCGAAGATGATATTTTGAAAACAAAAGTTGTTTTACAAGCATTAAAAATTTAGCGTGTATAGTTGTCTAGTGTTAACTCACTTGTATCACCTTATTAACAAGTGACATTAATCGATTGCAAAAAATATCGTAGGCATGGTTTGGCATGTTATAGGTGTACGAAAGTCTCAAATTGGTTAGTCATGCTGATGGTCGTTGATTTACAAGGGAATTAAATTGCTCATTAAGTTAACCTTCAGAGATGGACAACACTAGTCTCAAGTGGCATCAAAGTTGCAGGACCGAAAAGATTTTAACGAGATTGTGAGCCCCAATGAGGAGTGGTAGCAGGAAATTCCATGATATTAAATCTTAATGTGATGAAGCCTCCATGGTAACACAATCATGATGAGGTGAAGTTAGTGTATATCTCGATGGATTACATGATCTTCCTGATTAAAAGCACATGGAGGTAATAGATCATCGCTTAACTTGATTGAAGATCACGTGTGGGCTATGATGATGTGGTTCTTCATTTGAGAGAGGAGATTGATGGAAATCTACAAACAAAAGTCGTGCATCAATTAGATATGCATATGATCTTGAATTTATAAGGATTTGTAGTACTCATAAGTTTATCTTTTGAGATAGAATCACGGTATCCCAATAATATGTGATGTTAAGTATCACCATCCAACTAATCCAATATTTATTTGTTTACCGACGAGTTATTAATATGCCAAGCAAAGTTAAACTCAATAATAGACCATAGGACATGATGAAGTAACCTTAGTAGAGTTATTTTCTCCAAGTTCGTACCCTTCTTTTGTAAGGTAATAAGTGTGGTCATTCTTAAAAGCCTAAACCATGATGAAACCCAAGTGCCTTTGTCCTTTCTTCTGTTTAATGCATCTTCCCTTTTGAGGTTGAGGGTCCTATTTACCATTAAAAAATGTGAATGCCAAATAGAAAGTACCCAAAAAACATGGCATTCTTGCTACAACAATGAATTATGCTTTTCAATGCCAGTCACTAAATTAGGCATTTATTCAATAATTTCAATCTTTTGATTAAAAGTCTTGTATTCAAAATATTTTGTTCGTTTATGAATACGTCAATTTACTAAAGACGCATGTTTAGTACATTAGATCAAACATAATGAGTAATTATTTTTATCTCATGTATCTCTTGATAAATGTGTCCAGCCCAACATACAAACATGCATTAGACGCACAATACAAGAAAGCTGGTGAGGGCTCACAATTCGAATCTAATGTGGCACCTGCACATAAGTAACTAGGATGAGATGTCATTTAACATTTGATGTATGTGTAATACGTAATACTCAATGAGACAGAACAACATAATAGGCACGCCAATGTGCAGTGCCATTGACATTTTTGTTGAGAAGACTGATTGCATAGCCCTTCTTGTTTGCATTATATGCTCTGCAACCAATGCCTACATGACCTTTCAGTCTTATTGTACTCCTATATTCCAATGTATCCTGGATATCTACTGGAAAGGCAAATTAGTACTAAGAAAAGTGCTTGTCACTCATTGAATGTCCATACTATCAGATTCTTAATAAATTATACATTATTCTAACGCGTATATTTTTATCATACACTTATTTGTAAGTTCTCTAAGATGCACAACAACATGATTAAACAAGATTGAGAAATTAAACAAGAAAGAAATCCCGGCAAATCTAGTTTTCTACCCTTTCCCAAGCACCATAAGCCGTTAAAATGAGCTAATATAATGTTTTAGCCGACAAAGAGACCTCAAATTAGTGCCCTTAACTATTGCGAAATGTACTGTCTAACTCAAGGTAGAATTCTCATATTATCGAACGTCTTCTTATTTTTATGAGTGCCAATATTTGGCATAAATGACATATGGCAGTAACATTTCACTGAAAATATCTGTGAATATACTGGCCAAGACCCTATAAATTGTTCCCTCTTGGCCTCTTGGGATAGTTATAGAGGGAATTTTACAACTCACAAACCAATTATAATTGGCCCTTTTCACCAGAGATTTTTGGAAGTTTTGGTTGTACAAACTTATTGGCACTAAATATGTAGATGATTTGTTTCCATTCTGAAACGTCAAAATAGAGGTAGGGTACCTGATCAGGCAGCAGAGAGGAATCTGTAAGTATGAATTATAATTTGGCCTTGCAGCCATGAGAGCCCTGTCCCTTCGAGAGTGACGTTTTTCACCATACACCTTACAGTTTGCCTATAATGTGAAATCTGTACGTTAGGATAGCAGTATCAAGAAAAGAAGCAAAAACCAGTTGACATAATACTAACTCCAAAATATTTTACTCAAACTCGAGCAAATAATGCAAACGGATGACGTAGGTCACAACTTTTTTAGGTGAAGACTACATCATTATATAATGTAGTTCTGTGTGCATGAGGAGCAAAAAGGGACAAGGGATTGAGAAGATATCGATAATTCAAATAGTGTCGGATAATAATCAAACGAATAATTGTGAAATTATTTGATGCGAATAGTAGTTGTACACAAGAAAAGTAAGCCAAAACATTAATGACGGTCCCCCACAGAAAACGTGCATGGATACAAGTTAAGAAGGATACAAATGTTAATAATTTTGCTGAACAAATTTGTATCTAATGTTCAGAAGGAACCTACTCCCAATCCCCTAGTCGATGCTAAGTTTGTATCTGTTACAGCTAACTTCTATAGCAAACATTTTCTCCTTTTTGTCTGTTAGTGTGACTAAAGAACAGAGGTGAAACGGACAGCTAAAAATTTGATTGTTACAGATTTTCACGAGTGGTGTCTCTCCAATTCATTACACATTAGTACCATTCGTGAAAAGGCCCCAACAGTATGTAATCCTCAAAAATAGGTTTTCATGGTCCAGTCCATGTGACTAATGATCTCAGTTCAAATTTTTAATATTTAGATTGGCCCGGTGTGTGTTTTTCTCTTGTTGATGCTCCTATGGGTGATGATTATCTTGTTTTTCACATTCTTCGTGGACTAAATCCTGATCTCAGAGAGTTTTGCTGCTCTTCATGCTCAGGACAACCATTATGATTTTGATGAAATTCATGACAAATTTTGTTTGATTGCCAAGCAAGAAGTCTCTTGCTGACATGATTCCTTGTTATAGATAATTTTGTCTCAGCAAAGTAATAAACTTGCACTCAAACAGACTTCCTATACCAGTATGTTCGTAAGGACCGTAATTCGTTTTATGACCACCGGGTGCATCATTTCACATGCATCATTGCCTTGATCCCACTACCAATCGCGTTTTTATTCTTCTTAAGACATTTATTACGATGCACTATTTTCTGGGAACTATTGAACTCTCTGATCCTTGAAACATTACATTTTCTGGGTCAATACTCGGACCTATTTTCAATACATCGGTTCTTTCTGGGCACAAATGTGTCAATTAGTTCCCACTTTCCTTTCTCGCATTGCTTCCAGATTTCGCACATTACCCTCACTCGCATCAATTAATACTACTAAATATAGCCATCCTTACAAACCATGCATGTGTCGGCCAACTCATCAACTTGACTTTGCCTTTTACGTAGAGCTTTCATATGTGCGTTAGAATCTTTATAACATGATCATTGATGATCGTCTCATTCGTACAATTCTCTTTTGCCCTCAAAACACTTATCGGTTATTAAGTTGCTCTCAACACTATTTTCAAGTCAAATAAACCATTTGCTTTTCATGCCAAAACACATACCGTTGGTGCTTAAAAAATTGTGTCCCAAAAACTCAAAAAGCTATGGGTGGTGAAGTGCTATGATAGAAGAAATTAATGCTCCTAATCACACTTGAACATTGGCACTTGTACCATCATCTCTTTCAAGACAATTTGGGTACAAATGGGTTTTCCACATCAACCGTTCCATCAACAATCCTGCCTTGCTTACACTGATACTTCTAGTTGTCAAGCCTACCACCAAATAGTTATTCTGAAAGTTGAGGTTTATTTTATTTTATTTATTATTATTATTATTATTATTTTTAATTATCTGAGAATAAATATATTCATGTTTTGCTTGATAAAACCTCTATGATAGGTTGTTAACAACCACTCACCGGAACGCTACCAAATGAAAATTTTAAGGTTCTTGAAAGCTACAATGTTTCAAACACTCGTCTTTCAAAAACATTCCCCTTTAAATCTGTGCACACTCTTAAATGCTAATAGATCGTCAACATCTTCTTATGATATTCTCTTTGGACATAACCCACATCCAATTACTTGGAGTTCCAAGAAGAAACAATGCGGTAAATTCTCCTCTGATCAAGCATGTCTTACATGATTAAGATATATTCCCATATAACCAAGCCAAATCACCATATCAAGTAAAATTCATTTTCAAGGGATACTCCCCCGTGATCAAGTATAATTTATGTATTAAGGGACACTCTCCTATGAATCTATGTCAAGGTCAATCACAGAGAAATTCTTTAATTGCACGTGTTGTGCATATAATTTCTCCATAATTGTTGTGCAGAAATTTGCACTTTATAAGTTTTCATTTGTGTTGTATTCCTCCCAAATAATATATATATATATATAGAGAGAGAGAGAGAGAGAGAGAGAGAGAGAGAGAGAGAGATGATTAATATAATGAAATGCATTCAACGTATCGGTGGCCAGATTTTGTGTAGGCTTTGTAGGCCTCTTTAGACTGGTACGTCCAATTTTATAATGTATGGGTTGTGCCTCCATATCTGGGCCAGGCCAGGCCTAGATGATTAATATAATGAAATGCATTCAACGTATCGGTGTGAATTGGGCATTTCCAGGCAGCATGGCCAGATTTTGTGTAGGCTTTGTAGGCCTCTTTAGACTGGTACGGTCCAATTTTATAATGTATGGGTTGTGCCTCCATATCTGGGCCAGGCCAGGCCTAGACCAAGCTTTTTACATGCCAGGCCGCCCGAGCTTGAGCGGCCTGGCAGTTTTGGACACTTGTAATTCAAGCCATTCCCTTCTGTCCTTATTGGTGGCCAATAATGTTTTGACACCCCTAGTTGAAGCCATTCTCATCTCTGATAATTGTTTGTTTACTCTTTTAAAAAAAGCTTCCAGATCATAGGAAGATTAAACAAAAAAAAAAAAAAAAGAAATGATTCTGGAGGAGTAAACAAGCTATATTGAATTTAACAACTATATACCTGTTCCCATACACAATATGCAGGCCACTGGTCTAAAAAACAAGAAACGATGAATGAAGTACAGATGTTGAATACTGCATGAAACTTTAACATACAGACATCAGAAAATAAGGCAAGAATATTCGTACATTATCGAAAGAGAGGATATCTCACGGATTGATATTATTAATCTTGATCTCTAGTAGCTCTTCAATGAGTTCTCGGCAGATTGGGCATCTATTAGACTGGAGTCTTAATGTTTTTGCACAGTCGCTGCACAAACACTGAAATGCAACATATTTAAGTCAAAAGACAGTGAATGAGCGTTTAAAATAAATAATATAGAGAATGAACAGTTGATTGTCACAACCATGCAAAACAAGAGAATTAAGCAACAGAGAAAGTCTACCTCCTTAGGAAATAAAATAAAAATGAAAGAAGGCCATAAGAAGCAGAAGAATAACACACTTTCTTACATCCTCAACATCTTTTAAGGAAAAATGAGAGTTCATATCCAAAGTTCTAATGAGAAAGCTACCAAGCTAAGATGGTCTTCATATAAAGCACTGGTATAGATAGCATTTTTCTTTCTTAGTTTGAACGTGCGCGTGCTGGGCAAGGGAAAACGTTAGGAAGAAGCAAGTATTTATTTTTTCAAAAAGTTTAAGCAGCGGAGGAGAACGCAGTTGTAGATCCAACTAGAGTTTACCATCATTTGGGGAATTGCATATGGAAATAGTTTGAAAAAGTTTAGAAAAGCCATAGTTCTTAGTGAGCTTGAACTTTTGAAGAAACCTTCATCAAATGTTTGAAATGCCTCACAAGGCATGTAGGGCACCCATTTTATACCACTTAACAGGTGGATAGTCCATTAATGCAAACTTGTACTGAAGCTTTAAGAGAGTTTTCTCACCATATGTCGGCATGGTAATATAGCTGTATCCTTTGGTTCAGTCATGCAAATTACACAGTTTCTTCCTGAGTCGTTGTCATTATTACCATGAGAAAGGTTCCCTATTCCATATAACTCACGCAGCTCATAACGAACACCATCAATCCACAATATCTGCTTGATTGTTTTAACAGTGAAAGATCCTTCATTGTTTTTCTCCAGGACAGCCTGGGTTATCTGCATATGGGGGAATTGATATTCGGGACGATCATTACTATAATCGTCACTATAAGAAGGCGGACAAGTTTCAGCAGTTATTACAAGAGGAAATACGTCATCTTTTGGAGATGGATTTGAAAGATCATCAGAGACAAAGAAACCCAGGTCAATGCCCGTCCCAGAAGGCTGACTAAATTTCTGGCGTAGTCCTTTCTGGAAAGGAGTTTTCACAGGCACGTATACTTCAGGAAATGATGAAACCAATCTGCAGTTCGGCTCTTCCTTGGCGAAGTACCAAATAGTGATGCTGTTAATTAGAGAGTAGAGGAAAAGAGGGATCATAACATGTACAAAAATGAGAATTTTTTCTGTGATTATTCAATATTACATGGATTCATAACAGTGTCAAATTCAAGTTTTGATTGAAGACTAATGTTATATTTAAATAATGATATCTGATTTTTCATGTCTATGACATTGAGTCATTAAGTTATATATCTCTTTCATATCTTATAAGTAACATTCATTATCCGAAAATGGAAATACATTCACAACTCACAAGTTCCAAGTGTGCGTTAGATCCAAAACCAACAAAACTGTAACCAAAAGCTGAGTCACTGGGATACTTTGACGGTTTAATGGTTCAAAACGAATAGGATACTGTTTATCCATATCGTATGAAGTGAATATGGATATATTAATTTCTTTTACTTCCGTCATTTGGTAGACAGGAAATAAAAGATGAATACTGACAAGCATAGACATGTTATCATCACAACTAGGCAAGGGACTTTTATCTATGGAAAGGAAGATGCACACTATCCACAGTTTTCAGATAAATATTAAAAGAATCCAGATATACAGGAGAACAACACTCTCTCTACAACCTAGAATACCCTTCGTTCTAACAAACACCATACAAGACAATGTAGCATTGACATGCGGCACGATAAACAGAAAAAATGAAAAGATTATTCTTATGACAAATTTGGTGTACTGGACACATCAATATATCAAAACTAATATAAATTTTGGTTTACACTACAATGCTGCTTATCTGAAATACCATAGCACTACCCTTTGAAGCATATGAATCTCAAATAATACTTGATAATAAATTTTTTTTACTTCGTGCTACATATGATGAATCTGGTGTCCAATAAATTACCAAGTACACAATATTAAGATATGAACTGAACTTATTTTTAAAAATTTAAAAACCTTATTCAAATGTACTCCTATGTTTATGTGCTCAATGCAAATTATAAGAGACACACCTACATCCCTGTCAATGAATATCCAAGTGGATTAGAGGTGTATTAGTTGGATTTTTCATCTTTGCGACCTAAGTATCCTATCGGAGAAACTATGAAGATAAATTTTATTTTCCCTGTGTATTCATGACCAAGAAGCATGTTACATGAAGCCTAGTACTAGTAATCAGTGCTAGTAAACCTTTTCAATGGGGGATTCATCAAATTTCTGAATAGTCAGATATATTGAATTTTTAAATGCTAATGTACATTGATTTGGAAGTAAATAAGTGGAGAGGCATATAAATTTTTGTTTACTCCTATCTGAAAATTTTAGGATTAAGCATATTAGGCCCATGAATTAGGTTTTAAAAAGTTGCCAAGCCAGTAGGCACAATCAAAATTTCTCATTAACGTCATAGCTACCTCTTTAGTGCTGTCAACTGACCATAATTAGGCCACAAAGGGTTACGACAAGAAAAAACAGGGCCAGGGATATTATTGCATCCTATTCTAGCTTCGTTTGAGAAGCAACTGAGTGATATACGGACTTGACCTCAAAAATAAAGCATTGTACTCCATTAAGTAGACTCCAACAAATTTCCAAGGTCAATAAGTAGGACTAGGTCGTTTCTAATATGTTTAATATTTATATGGTAAACTAGTGTGCAGAGGAATATGAAGCATTCAAATGGACTCTCATCTCTATCTAAATCAATTATACAAAGAGAGAAAAAGAGCATACAAGGATATAGTTTTGGGTATTGGTTTAACAGAAAGTACTGGATAGTGGATACAAATCATATAATCTTGACCTAGTATAAGATATTTATAGCTTAATGTGCTGTAAGGAATAAACATATAAAATAACATATGGTACACTAAATCATCATGGCTTCCACAAGGGTAACTAGGGACATTAACTTCTTGTCCAGTACCTGGGGAAAAAGAAAAATATAAGAAATCATGCCGTGAATGGTAACTGTTATGCTCCTAGTGCATTCCGTATCAGATAGAAGAACGATGCAAATAAAAAAATTGTATTCTACGGAGGACAACATAGAGACAAACTAAAGAAAGATCAAAACCACCCAAACAGGAGGGGGGGGGGGGGGGGGGGGGG
>CAIGRB010052493.1:7902-42354 GCA_903798255.1 Fraxinus quadrangulata | reverse complement strand
GGGGGGGGGGGGGGTGCAAAAAAGGGAATTCGTGTGCTGCATCAACCTTAGTCTGTAGCAAAGAAGACACTTAAGAAGGCATGTGCAGGTATCGCATGTCTTCCAGAAGCTGCATTGCATGGTCTGAAAGGGTGGACAATAAAACTGATTGTATAGAATACTCATTTTTGCGCTTTCAGAAACCGTTATTCAACCGGGTCTTAAGAAAACTCCAACTTTCGTTTCTAGACAAGCAATGTGTTTATCAAAGTTATTTTTGACTCCTACGAGTATAAGACACCTCTTGTTTGGAATGTAGGGGTGGCAGTTGCAGAAACAGCCCAATACTCAGGCACTCATCCTCAAATTTTATGTACTATTCTACAATAACCCAGTGTCACAAATCAAGTCGAATCTTTATCCAAGCCATGCAGACCACACCTTACGACGCCAATCAATGAATCATAATAGTGGTATTGTTTTTACAAATCACTTCAGAAGCCAATAAGCTCCTTATATAGTTCAAGAATGAAATTTTAGATACCCTAATAATCAAGGATCCTAGAGAAGGAAGTTGTTTTTACTGACATCCGTCTGAGTTGTCCACTGCCTTATTTGGTATTCTATGTAAGAACACAAAAGGAGACATGAGTCTCCATAAATTTATCGAGCAGTAATCTTTGGAATAATGTTATTTTAGCACCACTAGTCTAGTTGGTATTACATTACATGATAAGTCCAATTAAATGGGTCCCACATTCATTCATTTAGTAGAATCAAGACCACACCAAAGCTTCCATATTAGTGAAAAAATCTTTGTATTTAAGAATCATCATGAGATGTGTTCAGTAGAGGAGGATCTTTCTTTTAACCCTATAACGCGGCACAATATATAGAAACAGAGAATGTGAGAAAGAAGAACAGAACAATACAAGGGAGGAACATAGAAAGAGATAATTTGGAGAAGGAAATCAATATCAATGCAATAGTCTGCATCTACAATGAAAACACAACTCCTACTTGTTCTTGAAAAAGTCTAATAATAAAACAAAATAATCCAAATAGAAACTTTCTAATATAAACTGATAAGAATGGAAAGGCAATAAATCAAATCAAATCAAATCAAAACAAGAAGTCTTCAACTTCAGAGTGTGGTCCAATTTGTCATCACCCTTATAAAGATCATGGAAAAAAATTATTACATACTCATCTTAACAAATATGCTCTGAGTTCTCGATTCCATTAGCTCCTTTTCATGTCATTGTGAAGTATAGTATTGGATACAATTAACTTCACTTTTAATCTAAAGACTAAATGTTGGGCCACCAAAATGTTCTTACGAAAAGGACTAAAGCATTAGTAAGATTGAAGAATGCACAGTGAGTACGTAAATTAATTTTCAGCAGGTCAAATTGGTATTGAAATGTGAGCTGATGCTTGATTGGCGTACCTTTAAAGTAGAAGTGGTTCACAATTCTATATCATTTCACTTACTCCAAAGCATTAATTAATTAATCGCAAAAATAAAAACTGGAATAGGGATTACCTTGACGGTCCATCTTTTTCAAGGAAACACAAGCAAGAAGCACATAACTTCATAAATTCTTAGGAACTATAACATATGGAAGTTGATACTATCTCAACATATTCCTCAGCAAGAGAAATCTTAAAATGTATACCTTAAATCCGAAAATGTAATTCTAAAGGTTTTAAAAGCAAAGTTGAAACTCCTGCATATTTCAATTCCACAGATTCTTTGAGAATCCAATGCCATGAGACTAGAGGGACCCTAAGAAGAGACATTCTCTTCATAAATCCTAAGCAAAACAGATCTTTCTGTCGCTGTCAGTGTGTGTGTACATAAACACAATAAGATGCTTTAGATAAATAGATTGTGTAAACAAATGAAGAAAATTTACCTTCCATCAAACATAGCATCAAAAAGAAAAGAAACCAAGTGATGGTCAGGGTTCATCTCATCAACTTCAAGCCTCAAAGTATCCTTATGCACATTCACATCACTTCTGACCTTTTTAGCATGTTGGTCCTCAACGTACGGTGGTGGCGGCGGCGGCGCCACCACTTGAGATGACGCTGGAAACTCATTATGAAAAGTACCAAAACTGGGCGGCCCACCAACAAAATTACTTGTGTAGGATTGGTAATGTGGGCAGTATAGAGGTGGAGGTGGTGCAGGGAAAGCATGTGGAGGCAGTGGAGGGTGCGCATGATAAGGAGCGTAGTATTCAGGAGGAGGGTGGTGGTGGTAGTATGTGGCGGGGGTGGTGTTTCTCCTTCTGTTGGTGCCAAATGATATGCCCATGTTCAGTGTTGTTCGATTCTTTGGTAAAGTCGTATATTTCACTTTGTGTTTGAGTGTTGTTGAAGGCAGGCAATGGATCTGAGAAAAAGAGCAAAAAAAAAAATGATTTACGTGTTGCAAAAAGTGTACGATGCTAGCCTGTAGAGCTTTAATTTCTGATTATTTTTCCCCCCGTTTTTTATGTAAATTTCATAAAATTAAATAGAGGAGATTTAAAAGTACGAATTTATTTGCATTTGAGGGATTTTTCGTTCTTTTATATTTCTCTTTTCTGTGAAAATCGACTATGTACAAAGTAAGAAACAGTTGAAATTTTGTGTGGTACGTGACTAGAAGCATCAATCACGGTGGTTTAAAAAAAAAATCCCAAGCAATTGAGTTGGTGCCCAACCAGTGGGTCACAACCCTTTTTGTCATTATAATATTTGTGTTTTCTTTCAAACCAAAATTATCTTTATTTGATTACTTCAGCCAAAACAAAACAATCATTAAAGGTGAGCGTTCCTCCGTCCAATCAAAATTGATGATCCACCATGACGACTTGATCTATCCTTGTTATTGTCATGAGGCAAAATACGACTTAAGTATTCTAGCACACAAACAACGGGCATATCAAAGTATCAAAACATGGTCAACTCTTAGGATCGTAGGTACAAAAGAGTATTCGGCGAAAGGGCATGTGTTAAGCCACTTGCCTCATGATCAACAAAACAAACGTTTAAAAAGGGGAAAAATCAATTAGAAGCAAAATAATATTATGTAAGAGGACTCCTTCCTAGACATTAATGGTCGGCATCTTAGCCCCAACAACTACACTGCAAAATTTCGATTCAATCCTGTTGAATTGTAGTCCTAGCTTGGCAAAACTTCAATCTCTCCCAAATTGCACAGCATTCAATAGCAAAGAGTGAACCCTAAAATACTTCTTTAATTAATGATATTTTTTATTTAATTAAACATAAGTGCTAAAAATGAGGTATTTATTAATGAAAAGGTAACAGTCAGGACTCAAATGTTATAAAAATAAAATGTTGGGACTAAGTTGACAAAATATTATATTGGGAACCTACTTGCTACATTTTTCAATAGGTTCTGTATTTCCTTACAAGTCACCCGTGATAAACACGGGTCCGTCATACAGCCATCCACTACCTGTACATAGTGGAAACAATAAATGATTGTAAGTTTTCTTTACAAGTGACCTGGTGCACCAACTATATACAAGAGAACCAAACCGAGAACCTATAAGAATTTTATAAATGGAATCATTTGTTCCAAATCGATGAGGAGATAAATTGTGTTTGATATAGATTCGAGTTTCGTAAATGACTAAAACAAACACGTTATAAATTCAATTCATTTCGAGTTTATAGAACTTAGAACAAGTTGATGATAGAAAATGACGTGATCAACTTATAAAAATTTAAGCGAAATGATTGTGTTGTATTGTTGGAAATTTGGATAGAATATGAAAGTAGAACGATTGAAATCCGTATATTGGTGTTCTAAGGAGAACATTAATTTCGGCCCTTTCTTATAAGAATTTAAGCGAAATGTCCGTTTTGTATTGTTGGAAATTTGGATAAAATAAGAAAGTAGAATTGCTGAAATTCGCATCTTGTTGTTACAAGGAGAACATTCATTTCGGCCTTTTCTGTTGTACCACAATGCTTTTATATAAGTCACTTGACTCAAACTTTATATTCTAAGTATGTCAAGCTACAGTGTCCGACTTTGATTTGTGTGTCACCACTTGTCTTGAAAGGATCCATTGTCTAGAGAGTTCGATTGCGCCAGAGCTACCATGATACCTAGGCATGGACATGTCGCTTTGGCCACCATGACTCTCCTCCGATTGGCTAACAAGGATGGCACTTCTATCGAGGAATGCGTTCTCAAATCGCTGTATGACGAAATTTTTAGATGACTTCTCCCATAGGTCGAACTGTATTGATAGATTTTGGGTCGACCTCAGTGCCCACTTACTTGGTAAATTCAATAAAATGTTTTTTCGACCAAGCCAAAATGGTCATTCGAGTGATCCGGCACGGGTTTTCAGATAAACACCAACATAACCAAATACAACCAGCTAGATTCTTGTATCTAGAACCGTTTATAAACTTATACAGAACCCAGTTCGTTTCAATTCCAGTTTGAACACTTTTTCCACCCCAATATTCAATGGAAACACAGAGACAATGTGAATATTTTGATTACCAAACCCACTACCGCATCCCCTTTTACACCTGTTCAATTCCATACAAATGCAGAGACTCGTAAAATTTCTTTCTAGACAGGCAAAAGTAGAAAAGGACACACCAAACCATTATAAAAAGGCATCTAGAAGGTGATGCAGGAAAAATGCACTACTCTTTTGAAATTTAGTACGCGAATAAATGCGGAAATGACTTTACGACAAGAACCGAAAAAACAAAAAATTCATAAATTAGAAATTCTTCACATAGGTGATAGCAGATAGCCTAATAGGTTGCTGTAATGTCCAATCCACAAGCTGGCAGAAAGCCAAAAGAATTGTAAAGAGCAATTAATACAAGACTGTGTAACAAAAATACATGTGTATCATATACATTCAGACCCCACCGTCTATAGCTGTCCCTCAAAATATCATCTCTTGTTTTGGCCGAGTGCATCAACCTTTTGTTCAAATCAAAATCTAATCATTTAAGCTGAAATTTACCGGCGGAGACCAAAAGTTTACCCGAAATTTCTCACTACACCAAACAAATGTCGTTACATACCAACTATGCATATTAGCATCAGGTTGCTCGACCACATTATCCAACACATAGAGCGTTGAGAAGAACGTGACCAAGCATAAGGTCGACAAAATATTGGTGCCCAATCTGGCCGTCCCTCCATTTCAATTTTGCAGGAGCACGACCGTAGTGCACCCCATCATTGCACCGGTTATCATAGTGCCATGGATAGGTCATATCGAAATCATCAATCACTCGATCAAGGATCCCGTATTGCCTTAACTTATCCAATACTACCCCATTGAAGGCCTCCATCTTATGAGGATTAAACGCAAGCCTTCTAGCGTATCCACCTGTGGTCACTGTAGTCCTGTATATGATTTCTGGTGGCTTGCACCCTCTTTTCCTCACCCCATTGAGTATCTCGGCCCAAAATGACGCTGCATAGTCGGCCCCGTTTATAAATCTTCGAACATTAGGCCAGAACACTCCATCATGTAATCCTGAATTCATTATCACAGTGTCGGGAACGTTGTTTCCTGAAAAATATCCCATCAACAATTCTCTATACTCCGCATTAATTAACGAATTCAAGCCCTGATAATTGCCTGTAGCATTTGGATTACCATTGAAAATACTTGTGAAACGGACCATTTGGGAGGGATTTTTCGGATTGGTGATGTTCATGTCAAATCTTCTTGGGACAGCCTCAATATCATGGACGTCCAAAATGAAGCGCAGGATGTTACGGATAGTGTCACAATGATTCGAATCACCCCACCAGAAAATCCAGCGATCTCTCAAACAATTCCAAGCTTCTTCACTTGAAAACATCTTGAATGAACAATGGGTTGAATATATCCACCCATTACTTTCCAGTACACCCAAAGGACCATCACACCATGGATGCTGGCACTGAAAATTGGGATCCTGGCATCTATAGCGCCCATCTTTGCTAATTGGACAGCTATCATTCCTCGCGTGACGAGTCCATCGGCCAGACCAAATATCCCTATTGTAATCAGACTTCTTGCATCGCACTATTTCCGGTAATTTGGCAGAGGATTTCTGGAATTTGATTGGAATCACACGGAGAACCCTGTCAAACGCAAATCTCTCAGGGGAGAATTTCAATCCTTCATAATGTCGGAACAAAAGGATTATAGTAAGATTGAAATCTCCTGAAAAATCAGGGTGGACTTGGAGAGAGAACCCATAAGTGCCATTTCCAAAATCCTTAATGGGAGGCCTAGCTTTCCATGATTCATCCGAGAGATCGGTTTCAAAATAATCACCACCCAAACAATGTGGCTTTCCTGAATCATCTAATGCCTGGAAAACAAACTCATGGATATCACCAGCTGACAATTCAATATTGTCATGACCATCCAAACCTGGAATAGTAATATCCACTGTTTTTGAATCCCTGCAGGGTTCACCCCCCGGGGCCAACCAATTACCAAGAAGCTTTGACGAATAGTTCGCCTCTAGCTCTGATGTAATCCAATCCAGAATTCTTGGTTCCGAAGGGCTATGCAAACCCTCGTCCACCTCCAAGGTCGAATTTTGTTGTTTTTCATCAGAATTGAAAGGTACAGGAGCAATTTTAGGACCAAAATTTTCATGGGTTTGTGCCAAACTTTGGTTATTTCGGTTTTCCTGGTATGGATTTTCTAATTGGGGTTCCACGGAAAGATTATTAAAGCTTAAATCTTCATGAGTTTGTAACAAATTTTCAGAACTATTGGGTTTCAATACAACAAAACTTTTCTGAAAAGTATTCACATTCAACCCATCAATGCCCCACACAATCAAGACTCCAAGAAATACTACAATCATCAGGACCTTGAACCACCATTGAACCATGGGGTTTGACCTCAAAACCCATGAAAATTTTGAAGCTTTCTCAGGCATTTGAGAAGTCATACATAACCCACACAAAACAACCTGACAAAATTAAAAAAATAAATAATAATTCTAAGAACAGCATCAAATATTCCCATAAAATACAACAGACAAACACATTATCTTGGAAAAATAAAACAATAAGATTGTACGAAACTTACTGTTTAACTTCGATATCTTTCATAGAACAAGCCAATGAAAAGTTAACAAAGCTTTTCAGTGCAGCTGAATCTCTCTTTAATCCAAAATATATGGTGTTCAGAGAAAGAGAGTGGGTTAGGATAGAAGTTTTTCAATATCGAAAGAAGAAGAAGAAGAAGTAACTGTTATTATCCAAAAATGCCCTTGACAAAGCTATGAAATTGCCATGAGGGTCCAACGCAGAAGGAATTCTACGACGACACCGACAAATATTCTAATAGTAGAAAAATTAGGGGTTTGGAATTTTGATATAGTGATGTGGGCATTTTTGTCCTTTCACATATGATCTGCATGGCTGTTCAAGGACATTGTGCCACATGACAACTTTTTGTTAATTTTGATCATTCAATTGAATTATTGTTCCGGTCCCAGCAATGCAAATAAAATGAGAAAATTGCATTATTAGTCTTCGATTTTTCAATTTTTGAAAACGAGAAAATTAATCTAGAACATTTCTTTAAAGCACTATCAAAACACGCACGTTAAACTTTATAAATATTTGCTCAATATCAATTAGTGGACTTGATTGCATAACAATAATGGAAGATTATGAACCAACTTCTCCACAATTTGGGTTTGGCTCCACAGCCTTCACATGTGGTGTGACGATGAATCCTCAATTAGGGATGACAAGGAGGCGGGTAGAGACAATCTCCCCCATCCGAGTAAGTGGAACGGGGTCAGTGAGTGGCCCTTGCTTCCGTTTATTATTCGTTTAATTTTTAATTTTTATTTTTAAAACTTCATTTTATTACCTACATATATATTTTTTAAATTTTAATTTATTTTTAAAAGTTAAATTATTTAAATATATTTGGTAAACTAATGCTTTTATTGTTTGTCATATTTTTTAAAAAATTTTAGTTTCTATGTTTTATTAGAACTAATGAAATTTTATGAAAATTTTCATTTAAAGTATTGAATTCTTAAAAAAAAATAAAAAATTAAATGTGCGCGGAGCAGGGTACTTGTTACCAGTACCCGTACCCATCCCGGGACGAAGTCACTCGTCCCGTCCCCAACCCGAATACCAGATTAAGCGGGTAATCCTCTCCCCTATGGGGACGAGCCCCTCGGGTGTCGGGTTTGAAGGGTTTTTTTCCCATCCTGTTCCCTAACATTCAAAAATGAGTTTTTCTGTCTCGACTATTTTAATATGTGAGTTTGAATCCCCACATGATCAAAATAATCAATATGAACATTAAAAATGGTCGTTATTTTATGTTAAAATTGGAAAGAAATGCTAAGTGATTTGACTATTCTCCTTTCAACTTTAACCTCTTGTTTGATCCCCATATTTTTTCAAAATACATTTTTTTATATCTTCTTTTCAATCATAAATTTTTTCAATAAAATAATATTACATGTAAATTTAAATTTTTTTTTTATTTTTAGCCATATATTCTCCATCAATTCATTATTCTAAAATGCATTCTATATTAAAAAAAATAGGGTTCAAACGTGTCCTAAGTCAAGTGAATATCATGTGAAATTTTGCCATCCCATTACCGTTGAGACACTGTAACTATGCCATGTCAAAAGGTTTGATTGAATATCACCTTTCATATCTTGTCGTAGAATTGTCCATCAAATAGGTGAATTAACTTGAAAGTTGGGATTTGATGAATCTATAAAAAGCAACACCGTATTTAGATTTGACAATATTGCGCACATCTTCAAAAATGATGGCCACATATGACGTATGACGTGAGGGGGGTCAATAGACAAAGAAAAAGAGAGAAATTAAAAAAAAAAAAACATTTGCTCGATTCATTGTCCTCACTCAGTGGTTCTAGGGATGATAAAATAACTCGTTGATATGGGCCCGAGCCTACCCGTGTCACGGTCGAAAATGGCCCGGATGAGTTGAGCCCCTTTTTTTAAAAAAAAATTGAAAACAGTAACAGTAGTCTGTAGGAATTAAAAAAAATTCAAACAAGCCTGCACGAAAAAAAAAACTAAAAAATCGAGCCCACTTAGCTTGGGCTGCTAAGGCTCGAGCTGAAAGCTCGAGTCAAGCCTCAATTTTTTGATAGAGCTTTTGCTCGACTCGACTTGGACAAAAAAAAAGCTCAAACCTTTTTTGCTCGAGTCGAGCCTGAGCTCGAACTTCGAATTTCGGCTCAACTCGACTCGTCGACATGACTAAGTGGTTCTAAGTGGAGAAACATGAATGTCACATTAAGGTTCCGTTTGATTTCTATTATTTCAAAACTTAATTTTTTATAAATTTATTTTTAACTACACATTTTCAAAATAAAATATTTTACATATAAAAACCAATTTTTTTTTTTTAACTTTTTAACGACATATTTTTTTTTTTCTTTTTAACCACGTGTTTTTTGACAATTCACTACTACAAAACACTTTTTAACGGGATAATGAATACCATCAAATATGAGCTAAACGGTAAATAGTATGGTCTCATTTATCTAGATTCAAAATGCTACACGTCATGTGCATTAACGTTTGTTAAAATATAAAATTTATCTTAAAAGCAGCGCTAAAGCACAACCAATACTCTAATTTATATTATTTCATTAATGCCTCGAATTTTCAGCCGACACAGCTTGTGACAGGTATCCACTTACTCTATAATTTGATAATTTCGCACAAACAAACAACAAATGGCAGGTGGGCATTTCGTGTTGGGGATAGGAATGTCATTTCAACATTTTACCCTTCAGCTTCAAGGAGGGCGGCAAGTGGTAACGACATGATTTGTACTTTTTGTCCTTATTTTTATTTTTAATTCGACTACAATATTATTAACACATGACAAGGAAATTTATCAGGGACGAAAATTAAAATATTTTTATTCTTAGCTCGCTCTTCTACTATTTATTTATTATTTTAAGATTATTTTTATAAATATCATTTTAATTTAAAAAATAACATTTTGTCGAATAAGTGGGACGAGAAGGGATGGGAACATAACATTTTAACATTCCTAATTAAGAATACTAGAATATTAATCAAATGTACATTATGTTGGTGGGAAGAAGCACGCTGCATGTGAAAACTGCTTGTTAATGTCAATGCATTAATTCGCAATTGTTGGTTGTATCCTTGGGTAGGCGAGAATTTAACGAGGGAGAGAATTGAAATAAATGACTAATATTATGTTACAATTTGTAGGTTGTGCTTATCATTTTTGAATTTTGACAAACTTTAGTTACCATTTTTTTAAATTCGCTCCAAAGTTGGGTGCATATCAAAATTTCCCGGTGTACACAATTTCTATAAATGTGTAGTAACGAAATGGGATCAAAAGATCTTTGACTACACAACTAATTTTGTCGCACTTTGTTTCTTAATCTTATATACGTCGAAGTCTCCTATACTTTTCGAGAAAACATAATGTGGCTATCTTGACATTCAACTTCGGATGAAACGAAAAATGTCAAAATATTCATTCTGATTAATATATTCAAGCTTTGACTATAATTGTGCTGCACGACCAAAAGGAAAAATGAAAACATTAAAAACATAAATAATTACAAAAATTAATAAAGAAAAACATATTTTGTTTGCAAGGATGTCGTGCCGGCATCAATATATAAAAATGTTACAGACTGCCATTCACGTCTACTTCACGTGCACTATGAACGAGTTGATCTTGAAATGTGTACACACAAATAATTAAAATATATTAATAAAGAACAAAAGACGTGATATTTCTAATGTAATTTTGAATTGCTTAAATAATTATCATATAGATAAAAGTAAACACGTTTAAGAAAAAAATTATTTTAATATGTCAAGTTGAGGTGGATCGTTGAGTTACCGGTTCAACCGCTAACATGGTGCTTGAACTAGTGATTCAACTCTTGTCAAATATAATTAAAATATTTTTATTATATAATAAAATAATGATAATAATTATCATTTACTAAATTAATCCTAATTTTTTTTCCTAGCTCTACTCGAAACTAAGGAAAATGAAAGATTTTCAAGGCGAAGTAAAATTTGAAATATTTAATTAGCAATTATCAACTGGGTTAATAGGTTTAGATTAGCGATTTTTAATGAAACCCCGGGGTTTTTTTCGATTTTTTGTTGATTGGTCTGATACAGCGATCTGAACCTGATTCGTGGCCGGGTCACCAGTTTTGAGCTTGAACTGTTGGGCCCGGTAGGGTATTTAAACATTATTGTGATGTTAAACTGGACAAACAGTGATAATGGGCTTAAAATGGACTTAGTAAAACAAGCTACTGGGTCAATTTTAAGTGGATCTTGGGCGTACCATGGCCACGATTTCTACTTACACACAAATGGTTGTTACTGGGCCGTTTGGTAATTTGGACCTATTCAACAAAATTTGGATACGTTGACAACACATAATCGGTCCAGCCTCGTTTGGTAATGCCAAAAATTGATAACTAGTACTACCTCATATTAATTTTTTTTTTGTTTAAATAACAATTCTTCAGAAAAATTGAAAAATATGGTCACGTTATAATTTAAAATAATATTTTTTTGAAGATTATGTTGTGTAATCATTTTGCTATATTTTTATCCTATTATAACGTCTATGTGGATACCAAGAACATGTTGATCAACTACATGAAAACTTGAACTCATTGCAAAATTGTGATAAGCCATTAAAGCTCGTTGACGAAACAAAAAAAGTATGTTGTGACCTTTATTATATAGCATACGACGCCTATCATTTGCATGCCGTCTGATGTCTGGCAATTAGTTAAATGTTTACTGTAAGTATATATTCGATTTGCTTAAAATAATTTAATATTGTGACCTAACACGTCCTTTGTACCTTGAATTATCTACTATTATTTAGAGTTGTGGTCACTCTAATATGTCCTTTGTACCTCGGATTATCTACTGTTCTTTAGGATTGTGGTCACTCTTAATGTTTAATGTAATTGATCTAGTTGTTGCCGATCTTAGAACATGATTAAGAATGGAATCGCTTGTTACCTTTGTTGTTGTGACCTTGAAGACACTCTTGTTCCTTCTCCACTGTAAAATTTCTTTGATGAAAGAAATCTCAATTGGAAGGGAATCTCTCTCCAATTGGCGAAATAAAAGGAAATAAAGACTATAATTTACAATAATTTTAGGGACATATCAATCAAGATAATCTTTAGAAAAAGATTTTTTTAAAAATTTAATAAATTAATTAAATTACTAATATGGCCTGATTTGTCAATTTTTCTAAAGCTCTCTCAAGATAGAAAATTAAATAAAAGTTTTGGAATCATAATAAAGAGGAGCCAAACCATCAAACGACCCTTCGGTGTACTATAAAATAACTGCAAGAGCCTTTAACTAGTATAAATATAAATAAAATTATCTTAAGGTTTCTCACGGGATCTTTAGTTTATATAAAATACATATATTTAACATCATTGACTTCATCATGATTGCGCCTCTCTTCTTTTCGCTTTATAGATATTAAAGATTCTAAACGATAAAAATTCTCCAAACTCTATTGAAATATATTTTCCACAAGAATATTTAAATTTAATTATCAAATGGGGCATTTAATATGGAACACTTTAGCTCGAAATTAAGTTCGCGTAATATGAATATTCTCATGAAAGTTAGTGAATATAGTATTTTCCAGCTCCTAGTCATTTTCGAATCACTACTTTAAGAGAATGAACGTGTAAATTTGTAACTATAACCAGAACACGAGAAAATGTAGTCTAACACGTTCCCAACAATTTTCTCTTCACCTCGGGTTTTGACATATATATATTTATCTCTTATTCTATTTTGATTATCAACGATTAATATAGCAAATGAAACATTGTCGGCGCTTAAGTAATAGGTAATTAAGAGATTGAGAAAACACTTTTAACACATATCAAATTCTTTTTCTTTTTTTTAAAACTTGAGTGATCACAAATCTGAATAAACTGCATTACTCATCAAGAGAAGCGTGCTACATAATTAATTCAACTAGTCCATTATAAGACACTAACCTAAAGTTATCACCACGAAAAGTTGTGATTTGGAATTAATTAATAATGAAATGCTTGTTAATACTTGATTAACAAGTCTTATCACCACTAACATAATCAAGAAGGCATCAAAGCATTGTACTCGAAATTCTTTTTGCCGCTGCTTTCTTGAAAACAACTTGCCCACCAAGCGTCGATAATGAGTGCTATTATCATTTAGTAATACTATGCATCTCGAATAGGGATGAATGTCATTATTCTTTTTTATTACAAGATAATGACAAACTTGACCAATCTATAAAAAGTTTAACAAAACACGAGGAATTCAAGGGATTCCTTTCCATAAAGAGCATTCATATAAGCACCATTAATGACCAATAGAATGTATGTGCAATTTTGAATTTTTTCCCTTGAATCTTTATTTACTAATCCCAAGTCAATACACATACGTACCTTCTTCTTGCATAATATTAGAGAAATGACACATGGTGTCTAGTTTGTACCTCAATTGACTAGTAAAATTGGAATAAATGATGAATAGTGACTAAAGAAAATTCGGCCGGACCACTATGTGCCACTATCAAACCGCGGAACCACTAGATCACCACCAAACTCGACAAACTAATTTTATGACTATTTGGCTATGAGTTTGTGTATAAATAAGTATTTTTTGTATGTGATCGATTCTTTTTTCTTTAGGATTGTGAGAACTTATATGAGAGCACTTGTAACAAGTCATCAAGATATAAGAACTCATAGAGAATAACGATATAAAAAAAAACTTTCATGTTGTTTCAAAGTATTTTTGTACGTTAATTTGGGAACCCCCCCAATTCAAAATGCTGGATTCCACCGCTGCCAATCTTCTGTAGCTCCAAGAGTACATAAACTGAGTAGGATCGTACTATGTGTACATATCATGACCCACCAAGCACCCTCCAATAGGGGCCGACCATGTGGCCGTTATGTCAACCCCTATGAATCATGCTATGTGCACGTAGTATTATCCAAATATGTTACCTAAACATATATATAGACAAAGAGTAAATTTAATTATGGTTAAATAACTAGATTTACTTACTTATAATTAAATTTACTCATAAGCAAATAAGTAAGTTTCAAAAAATAACTTTGTTTATTAATCAAAGTTAAAACTAAGTTATTCGACTATGACATATTTTTTAGTTATAACTCAAAGTACTACGACGTGGAGTATATATTTGTACAGAAATAAAAAAGAGTATACCTTTAATATATACAATACGAATAATTTGTTTAGTCTAGAGGATTGAGAACTAAAAAGTAAAAGAAATAATATCTATACGTACTAAATCTCTTCATCATGAAACATGGGTAATATTTTTTGTTGGATCATAGTCACTCTCATAATCATCATCCATGTTAGAATTCATCAATGTCTGTTCATAATCAATTTCTGACAAGTTAATCTCTCATCGTTATTATTGAGTATCAAAATTATCATCTGCATAACAAAAGTCCCGAGATATTAGAATAATGCCTTTAGCTCCTGCCCCAAGTGTAGACTTGAAATTTTTTAAACACGCGCACAGGAGTGGTGTGCGCGCAATATTTTTTGCTTAATTTTATATTCTCATGTAGCTTATATCTTCACGAGTGCGGTCTACAACTGGATTACTATCCGTTGGTTGTTTATAACCTCGAGCTCAACTTATATCTCATGAAGATGTTAACTTTTTCTTCCTTTTTCTTTTTTTTTTTTTTAACTAAAATGTTAGAGAAAAATATAAGTGTCGTGGAATTGACTTTGATTTATGGAATCCTGGCTCAATTTATCAATTTAATTGAAATGGACCACCTCAATTAACGACCCAATAACCACAACTGTTTTTAACATTTCGGTTGCTATGGTTGCACCCACAAAGGACACAAAGTGATTATGTTATTACATCCACAGGCATCCACTCAAACAACCACAAAGGCAAAAGGAAGAAGAAAAATCGAATGAAAGAGACAATGTAAGAAGCAGCCGATTTCTCTCTTTTGAGAAAGTGAACGCACGCAAACATCACAAAAGATGAGCAGCAAATCTATACGGTACATTAGGTATAGAGAAAAAAAGGTCAAGTTCAAATCAATACATGGGCTTACACTTATAAGCCATCCAAGAAGTGGGGAAATGGGCCAAGAACAGCTCTAAATAAATTTGGCTATCTCCAATTGCTCAAATAGTTCTAGGTTTGGGTCATTTCATTGATATGCCAATATTTCAATTTATCCAACATCGATTTAATATCATCGCCCGTGATTTATTGGGTATCAAAATCCAACAAATCTTCACATTGATACCCAATCAATCTGCAAGCAATCAAAACATAAAGTAACTTTTGCATAATCAAGGCAACCAATAAAATTGGAATCACAGATCTTGCCTCGTGTTTCGAACCCGAAACACATACCATACATACTCCATATACTCACAAACAAATACCGAAGTAGAAGCAGATAATCACAATAATCAATCAAGAACAAATAATCATGCGATAGAGATATAACATAGGATAATCTACAGATCTTTTTCAAAATATGTTCACACATAACAACATATTAATACTAAGTTAATCCACAGATCTTTTCTAAAATATGTTCACACATAACAACATATTAACATTATGTTAATCGAGCAGATGATCAAAAACACACGCAACAAATGTGTAAATGACCCCATGAAAAGATCTCACCACACTTGTCATATCTCATTCCGTCTTGCTCACACCTCAAGAACACATATCTTACATCATCGCCTACCATACTTACTAGACTGATCACTCAACTTATGTCTAATTGGTAGACCTCTATAGATCCTAAGTTCTTAGGATAATCCTCTATCACTCATAACAAAAGTGATAGAAGTGCATCTCTAACACTTCACCCGATTAAGATCTCTTTACAAATAAAGGATTCTAACATTTGATCACCTCTCCACTCGTGATCCAACTGTCACACTCAACATCCCCGATACAAACTACCAATATACTCATAGGCATCTATACTCCACATCTCACCAATAGACACACCACACTATTAATGCATCTTTACCCACTATGCATGCAAACAATCACACCAAGTGATTAAATTGCTCTCAAATTCATGCAAATGCACATATCAAACACATTGAAATGTACATATAACCATGCAACAGAATTAAGCAATCACACACATACAGAAAAGGATTACACACAGATACACATATAGTAACTATGTTTACTCTCAATAAACCTCATTAGGGTCATCACTCGACCCTATAACCACGTTCGCCTTATCTCTCATCTTACCCTTCTGATTATCCTTCTTTTTGGGACAGTCCATAATAAAATGCTCAATCTTACCATAACTGTAACATCATCTACCACTAGACTTGTTCCATCTTTTGCCCTTCTTCTTACCACCTTTATCACTCGAATCGCTATTGTCTTGAATTCTACCCAAATTTATCTGCTTAAGTTTCATGTACTCCTCATCACATGCAACTCATTACTTTCCTTATTCTTTTTTTTTTCAACCTTAATCTTTATCTCCTTACACTTAAGGAAATTTATAACAATCTCTGGTGTTAAAGTGTCTCTACCATACTTAAATTACATTCTTAACATCTCTATATAAATCAGGCATAGAATTCAGAAAAATAATGATCGTATACGTTTCAAACATTTTCTTATCACAATTAATGATATCTTGAACAAGTTTGTTGAAAATGTCCAAATGTCATCAAGATCTTTTGAAGGATTCATTTTAAAATTGAAAAATCATTCAATAAATTGAAAAATCCTTCAATCAAGTACAACTTATCAAGAGTAGACTTAAAGCAAATATAAGTCTTTCAACTTTTGCTAAAGTTCTTTTATAGAATCAAAATTTTCAATTTTTCTTAAAATAGTATCAGATGGGTGTAAAATAATTAGAGTGTAAGCAAGTTCATCATATTATTCTTTTTGTATCTGTCAAATTTACAAGAAATTTGTCATCTACGACTTTTGAAACTTTTTGTTGAACCAAAATCATCTTCATCTTTTGTTGCCAAGTTGAAAATTTTCCTTTTACATTGAAAATTCCAACTTCGAAATGTGAAGACATTTTGAAAAGACAGAATAATCAAAGTGCACAAATAGATCACACAAAGTAATTTTAAGATCGCAATATACACCGTTCTAGATTCCCTGAGTTTTGTAAGACTTAAAATCTTAGGATCAATGGAATGTTCAAATGGGTAAAGTATAGGTTTTCTAACATAATAATCAATGCAATACGAAGTTATGTCAACAAGAAATTCAAAATTTCATACAAAGTAGTCTCATATAGTGACTAAACAACAGTTAATGCAAAAAGCAATTACCAACTTGCGATCAAAATCAACACTTCAAACAAACAAATAGTTCCTAAATTTCTAGCACATGTAATGTTACCACACACGGTAACCGTAATCCTAATGTCATCCCATAAGATGACGCGGCAATGCTGAAATTCAAATTGGGATAAGCCAATTTACTAGAGCAGACCAATTTGAGTTCGTAAATATTGAGACATGTGAATTTATCACTTTAGAACCACCACTATTTCTCCTAAAGTCTCCAATAATCGCAGCAACCAATCGAGCAAAAGTTAAATCCCTAACGCGCAGGGACAAAATCGTCCAAATTTTCACTATATAACATGAAACAAAAAACTAACATTATCAAATCGTACGTTAGAAAAATTTTGTTTGAAGAAACCGTCGCGGAGAAAGCCATACGCGCCCACACGCACGGTCGTCGAAATAACCATGTGTAGTCGCCGTCAACCCCACGCACCACATCCTTAGGACCGCCTACACTTGCACGTCTCAAGTCCGATCTCCGTTGCACCAATGGACCTCTGGATTGTCCGAAAATCAAGTTTATAGGTCCGATTTATATAAGAAAATCTGGGTAGATTTTTTTTATCTGATTTAATTCTACCGATTTTTGGATCTGTTTCTAGCTAAAAATCCACAACAACGTGGCTCTGATACCAATTGTAGGAGAATTGATCTTTGATTTGTGGAATTTGGGCTCAATTTATCAATCTAACCAAAATGAACCTTCTCAATTAAAGACCTAAGAACCACAACTATTTTTCCATACTTCGATTGCTATGGTTACACCCACAAAGAACACAAAATGAACGTGTTATTACAGTTACAAAGACATCCACTCAAGCAGCCACAAAGGCAAAAGGTAGAAGAAAAACTGAATGAAAGAGACAATGGAAGAAACATCTGGTTTATCTCTTTTGAGGAAGGGAACACACGTAATCATCACAAAAAATGGGCAGCAAATATATAAAGTACATTAGGTATAAAGAGGAAAATACCAAGTTCAAATCAATACATGGGCTAATAAGCCTTCCAAGAAATGGGAAAATGGGTCACGAGCAGCTTTAACTAAATTAGGCTGGGACACGAGCCGCTCTAACTAAATTAGGCTACCTCCAATGACTCGAATAATTCTAGGTTTGGGTCAATATTTCAATTCATCCAACATCGGTTTAATAACATCGTCGGAGATTTATTGAGTATCAAAACCCAACAGTAAGTTATCCAAACTTGTTTTTGACGAAAGTTACTTAATAAATAACTTCACTTCTTATAGGCTAATAACTTTGAAACACTTTTTAAAATAGACTAATACAGTGTTACACAAAAAAAAGTATATTCGGTGCTTGTTTGGTAGTGTTTTAAGTTCTTATAAGATTTGAGTTTTATAGAATATGTGGATAATAAATGGATAGTACATCGGTCTTACAACATGTGCAGATAAAAAATATGTTTGATCAATTTAAATAATAATTTAAACTTTGCTAAACATGCTCTAAGTGTATGTTTGATTTTTTTTTTTTTTTTTTTGGTGAATTATCTGTGAGTCATACTAAATATATGGATAAAAAGTAAATTAGACTTGAGGATTATAATGTTAAAATAGCTTTGCCATCAACCTAAGATTACCAACATTATTCTATTCACCTTATTATAAACTAGGGTTAACATTAATGCACCGTATATTATAGTTTGAGATTCCATCTTAAAATACAAATTGGCTAAATGAAGAAGAGCAAATTTTTATATGTTAATTAATATTTCTTCTATAATCGACGTGAGATTTATACCTTAACACCAACTTGGTATTATGATTGAATATTTTCACCTAATTTAGCCAACTTCCACAAAAAATATAATTTATAATTTATATATAGCCTGTTTGGGCTCCATTTATCGAGAAAATACATTTTGAAATAATAAAAAGTTAAAAAATGTATGGTTGAATTGGATTTGCGCGTAAAATTATTTTATGGGATAATGTGTAACTGAAAACGAGTGTTGAAAAAAATGAATTTTGAAAATAATGTGGCTCAAACAGGGTAATAATATGTAAACTGCTATAGGGTAAACTTCACAACATTAAAAGAAAAAAAATATGAATCATGCAACATTGCCCGAAAAAAATTGATATCTTCCTTGACAGAATACCACATAACATTTTGTCGTTGGACAATCAATTTTTGCATCTAATTATCTGCTGCCACCACTGTATCTATCAAATATATGGATGATTATTTATGTGAACGTGGTTTAACTCAAAAAATAATGCATATTACTGGTCCCGCATTGACCTCTGCATAAGAAATATGCATGGCTGCCACTTTTAACCTCCATAAATACCAGCCCAATTCTACAAATTGTGCAGGGGATTCAAAGAAGCATATATAACTAGCTATACACATTCATCTTTCTTAATTAAGAACACAAAACATGCACTTTCTCCATAAACCTTTTCTCTTTTTCTTCTGTATGTATATATCATAGAGGTGCTCATAATACCACATCATAAACATACGGAAAATACTTTTTTCTCTCTTCTTTATATTGATTATACGCTGCTCCAACTGTCCTACTTTTTCTTTTTCATCTGACCTTTTTCAGGAAGCAAAAACAGGAAAGGGCTTTCACAGATTTTCAGATTTTCTTCTGCATTTCGCCACATCTTCTGATATATAAAGGTATAGTTATCCTCCACAGCTTATTGTTTTTCTTGTGTATCTGCATATATATTTGAGAAAAAATTACATTTTTTTTCTTTTTCTATCATCTTTTTGAAGTGTATTTTGCAATTTTTGCACCCAGATTAAATTTTTTACTTTTTCTATCAAAAAACAGGTTTGCTAGCCATGATGATTTCACTGCCTGCCTGCAAACAAGTACAGTCCCTTCTAAATTTTCCAGGGGGACTTCAAATGGACCAATTTATTCCGCGGCGCCAAAAGGACAAGGTTGTTATAGTAGTTGGTGCAACGGGGACGGGTAAATCAAGACTTTCCATTGATTTAGCCACCCGTTTTAATGCAGAGATTGTGAATTCTGATAAAATGCAAGTGTACAAAGGTCTTGATATAGTAACAAACAAAGTGAAAGAAGAAGAGTGTCGTGGAATTCCCCACCATTTGTTAGGAGTAATTGATCCTGATGTGGACTTCACTTCTGATGATTTTGTACACCATGCATCAGTAGCAGTTGATTCCATTATGAGAAAAGGCCGGCTGCCGATAATTGCCGGTGGCTCGAATTCATACATCAAAGCATTGGTAAATGATGATATAGAGTTTCAATCGAACTATGAGTGTTGCTTCCTTTGGGTGGATGTAGCTATGGCAATCCTGCATTCATTTGTGTCGAAACGTGTAGATCAAATGGTTGATGTAGGTTTGGTTGATGAAGCTAGGGAATTTTTCGACCTCGAGGCAAATTATACACAGGGAATCAAACGTGCCATTGGTGTGCCAGAATTGGATGAATTTTTCAGGAATGAGTCAGTTGATGATGAAACGAGGGCTAGGATTCTCAAGGCAGCAATCTATAAAATCAAAGAAAACACTTGCAAATTGGCGTCTCGTCAACACCAAAATATTCTTGGGCTCCAGAACCAACTGAAATGGAATATGCACCACCTCGACGCGACGGAGGCATTCCTCAAACGTGGGATGGAGGCTGATGAAGCTTGGGAAAGGGTTGTGGCAGGGCCAAGCACCGGAATTGTTGGCTGCTTCCTAAACGGCACCAGCACCCATGACCACAGCATCCGTCTTGGGTACCACAAACATCACCGCAGTCGCAGCCGCCACCCACTAATAGGATCCCAGCTATCAATGATCAGCGCCAGCCTTGGAGGTAAATCTTTGTAAAGGCGGGACACCCATAATCTACCGTTACCTTTTCTACTTTACAAAGGTTGCTGTCAACTCATGAAGTACTGGGTGGCCGTACAGTTTGAAGCATTTTAGAAATCCGTGCTGGGCTTCTTCTAATTTCTTTTTCTTTTTAATTAAACTACAATGTGTTGCAGTGTTTATTATAAAAATGAATAAACATAGTACATATTTTGGATGAGAGTGATGCAAAATAGAGAAAAACGTAAAAGCTCAGGAATTACACTTCATGTGATTTAATTACACTTCTTGTGATCATAAGCCGATCTTAAATTTGTGACATGGGCTAATATCGCAAATTGTAAGTTCTGTGGAGGCACTGCACTTTGTCATGTGATAATAATAGTCTAAGATCCTGTGTGGTACATATCTTAATTTAAATCAAAATTAACAATTAATTTTAATCAAACATTTTATGAGATTCATAACTTTTCAATTTCACACTTCATCAATTTTTATTAAAATTTACTGAAATTTTGATTTTAATCTCAACTAAACAGGGCTTAGTAAAGCGTGTAGACACCCACCGGAATGAGAAAGGGAGTGACGTTTTTGTTGAGTATTTCTTTACTAATCGTTTTTCCCCATATGATCTGTATTATTCTCAGATTTGACAAATCTGTGGCGTATCTAAGAGTTGAATATATATATTGGCATTGGAATATGTCTTCTGTGTTTTTTAAATTTTATTGAGTTGTTGGAACTTTAATCTCGAAAAAATATTTCAAAGTTTTGAGACATATTCCTCCTCGAATCATATTTTACATCGAAAATTACACTAGGGGTTTTGAATATGACTTTCTTTTAACCGTTTTGAATGAGATAAATTATTTTGGATCTTGAGAACTATTCTATTCTTCTTTTGGTATTATTTAAAAAAAGAACTATTCTATTCTTCTCTTGGTATTATTTTAAAAAAAAAAAAAAAACTTTCTTCAATTCCCTAAGTTCGCTTGTTATCAACACCGAAAGTTTCTTGATTAAATAAAATAATGGAACTGGATTCTCTTATATTTCACCATAATGAATATGCATGAGGTTTGATGACCGTGCAAAATAGATTATTAAGCAACTTGAGATTGCTGCACTTGTTTAAAGCTAAAAAGGAATTATTGTATAGTCTTAAGAGGTTAATTAGGCAGGATATAAGGATTCGATAGGATTGTCGAGCAGTTGAAGAATCAAACGATAATATACTAAACAAAGGAAGCATCAAGCGGTCTCAATTCCAACAATCTGATAGCAGAAGTGATTTAACGTGACAAGAATGCACTCCTACGTATATACAAGTACTCTTGTTGACGTTTGTTAGAGATAAAACAATTGCATCAATAGGCATGAGGCCGTGTTGGTCATGAAGCCAACAACCTAGGGGGACTAAACGAGGGGCCCAACAAGAAAATGAAGTACTCGAGAAATCTGAGTAATTAGCCGAGCCGTCACGATTGCAACGACAACTTTCTGTAAGTGTTATGTCCTAAATCCAATAAACTTTGGACATAAACATTTTTAATATATCTAATTAATGCATAATTATGGCAACATCAATCACAAAAAGTTATGATTGTGAAATACAAATTACATATGATTGAATCTTAAATCTTTCGTAGTCATGTGTAATAACGAGATACGAATATCGTTATTACAGATAGACTATCACGTGTAGCATTTCTTACTTGTGATGCAAGTAGATGATCTCATAAGTTAAAGTGTGATGATACTTAAATGAACATGTGAATATTTTGTTATAGAAAAAATATTGGAAACTTGTTGGGGAGATTTCATATGAATAACTATTTGAGTATCAGCGGTTAATCTCTAACGTTCGGTAGTGAAATTTGTCATTTAAATTGAAGTTACCATAGTGTCTTATATGATGACAGACATACTTTGGTGATGTTAGATGTTGCACTGCCAAGTGTCGCTAATAGATATCATTCAGATATGTCGAGAATCATATGAAAATTGTGAATGATTAATAAGGAATTCGTCACTTTTAGATAGTAAGAGATTAAAATCTACATTTCATTCAATTAAATTGATAACAAAATCATTGGTTAAGGTGTACTCATAAGTTGAAAATGAGTTTTCGACTTATATTGATTTAATAGTGGGATAAAAAAAATTATCAATAATTGATATTAACACATATCCATATCTCGTAATTAATCGAATTATATTGACGAAATGATTATAGTTTCATGGTAAACGAACAAGTTTGATTTTGTCATACCACATGACATTTCCCGTCACATGTATTGCCTTGACGCATTATTAGATGTCAATTTAGGACCACAGATGTGAATTAATAATAAATTAAAAATGGATATTTTAATTTATCGATTTTGATTAGATTAAAATAATAATTCACATCGTTATGTATCGTGATCGAAAACCTGATGGGGACCACACATAAAAGGAGAACCGGAAGAATGAGATTACAATTAATTAATTAACAAGTGTTGTACAATTAATTAATTGAGTTGCCTATTAATAAACCCGAATTAATTAATTGAATTAATTAATTTATGGATCAAATTTAAGTAATATATTAATTAAATATTGGATCGTGTTAAGTTTAAGAGACGAGTTTAGCCTACTTGGACTTCTATTAATAGATTGTTAGGGTTTGAAAATATATACAACATTATTATTATTCTTGCTAGCACAAGAAATAGAAGAAAACCTTAGTTCTCTCGTTCTTGTTTTTTGTGTGAATTTTTATTGGAGGTTGGATTTTGAAATATTTCAAACATAATTTCTATCTAAACATAAAGTAGATTCGTGGTGGGAATTGAAAAATAATTTACTTTCCATTATGCATGTTAAGTAAATTCTCGACACTTTCAATATATGACGAATGTCAACTATTTTTTCATTTTTTTTGGGTTTTGCATTTTATTTTTAATCTTCTCTTCATACCTAGTTTTCATCCATTCATATTATAAACAACTTATAAGTTCATTCAAACACGTCTCTCTAGCTCGTTCTCTCAATCATGCAAATTTCATTGATTACACAAGAATATCACTCATCAACGCACTCAGAGTACTCGTGCGGACAAGGAGTGACAACCACCTAGAAGATGAATATGGCTTCCAGACGTTTGACGTAGTTGAATATTTTTTGAGGTACCAAATTATTATTCTTTGCCTAGGGGTCTACGAGTAGGACCCAACCATGAAAATATGTTGTCTTAATCTAGATTCCAACTATAATATTATAATACATGTACAATGACAGTCTTTACATATATACCCACTCACTAAAAGGCCTTTGGACCGACCTTGCTAGCTACACGAGATAAAAAAAAAGACATCTTTTGTTCTTTAGTATAGAATTGCTTTTCACTTGACAAGTTCACAAATTATTGGTCAAATCAACTTTTTTATAATAGTGCATTAACTTGGCAATACCAATTCGGAAAGGGATAAGTGTTTCCTTTTATGGGAATCTTTGATTCTCAACTCAAAGTGTAACTAATTATGATCTGGCAAGCTCTTAATTAACACTGTATTAGAGTCGATAAAAGAGTAAGTTCAGAGTCAAATGTCCTCACCTATGAAAATTGCGTACGTATCAAATATTTGATTAAATATAAATGCACTTGAACAAAATTTTACCATATTAAAATGCAAGAATTTGGTAGTACTACTGTTGTAGACGCAGTCATACCACAATAGTTGTTTCTTCGAGTGGCCACAAATATTGTCAAATGAGATATTGAGGTTAAAAGGGGAGGAGTTTTCTTCAAGGCTCGAGGGGTAAAATAGAAAGGACCCTACAAGTTTTAAATTCATCACAAAATAAGAAGTATTTTACTACATATACATCAAGATTTATATAAGAGATTATATAATACCAGATGACACTATACCATTTGTAAGTTTAAAACACGGTCAATATTTTCATCCAATATTTTCCCTCCACATCATTTTCAGTAATTACTTATGTATCATTTTGATGTATCGGTAGCAAAATCCAAATAAGAAACTGAACAAAAGACTTCTATAGTTAATCAAATTTCACTTGTTGTTTCTTGGAGTAAAAAACAAATCAAAGATCAAAGACATTGACATATGTTATAATTGTACATCTGTACAAAATGACAACTAATAGTAAGACCGTGCACGATACTGGATTTCAATATCTTTGATGTCAACGTACACGAATGCATTGAATTGTCCTTTGAACAGTCATTTTTATTCAACCGGACAAAAATTAATAATGGCCATAAATGGTCTATCGAAAATTTAATTGGAAAGTCACATTTTCAGCTAGTTCGGCCAGTATGTAATTTTCTCTATCCTTTTCTATAGTAAAAGCCAAGCAAAACCTAGGGCCTTGGACTGTTGGTCAAAGGTAACAAGATTAGCTTTTTTTTTTAAAAAAAAAAAAAAACAATAGAGATAAATAACATTGATACCGGATAATAATCGTAAGAAAAATTATCTTCAAGCGCCTTATAAGGACAATCAAGGAACCTCCCAATCAAATTTGTCGTAGCTATCATAATGATCAACTTTGGGAGGTCTCACTATATTTCGGAAGCCCATAACGTTGTTCTTGACCATAAACCACAATTAGTGCTTCTTCTATTGAAATAGTGTCTACCACCTCAGCTCCTTCTAAAAATGTAGGATTATGTGTGATTTTGGATAGCAATAGCTCAAGTTTTCGTCCTTTGTGTGTGCTGGGTTGGGGACGGGGACAGGGACAGGGACAGGGACAGGGACAAGTGCGGTCCATGCTAGCAGAATCCTCCATTTGGTTTGTGTATATTATTCATGCACCAATTATGAGTTGGTCCACGGACACGTCTTGGGTCAAAATTCAATGAAAAATATGGGTTTGGCTCATGTAAAATTGTCCCAAAGTGAGAATTGTCTCTAAGTGAGCTGAAGTAACACGTTAATTCAAGCGAAAAGTTTTTCATATTCTCATATCGTTAATAATGATGATCTTGCATGGCTTGTAAGACATTCATTTTATAGATTTTAAATGTTCTTCCAGTATGAATCTAGTAAGAATAATGCTTTTCTAGTTTCATTGTGCGAAAACACGAGTTTAGATGGTAACATATTATATTCAAACAAACGGGTCATATTTTTTTTTTTTTGTGAATTTGTGATTTATGAATTATGAGAAATGAGAATTTATGTTATATTATTGTTTGAAACTATAAGTTATGACTTATAATTTTGATTTGTGATTTGGGAATTTAGATTTTTAGGAAATTTAGGAATAAGTGAAAAAAATTGAGGGAGAAGATGTTCTGCTATTACGTTTGGTAAATGGTCATCGGTCACCGGTTAACAATCAACAGTCTCCGCCTTAGCTGTACGAAAATGCTGAATTCGCCTCTAGCCATCGTCTTGATTAACTATTTAATGAGCAAGCTCCATATTGAGTTTGGTCTTCTCTAATTTTCTCTTCAATCATGTTGCTAGCGTATTTATGACTAGTATCATAGTTAATGAGCGTTGGACTACTAAGTTCCACTTCATATTTTTCATCTTAAACACTACTAGCTACTCCATTACAAATTTCAGGCAAGAACGGATTTAAAGGTTGAGAATTTTAAAGTTGATAACAATGTCACTCTTAATTGAGGAAATTATGCTACACGCCTATTTTTTTAATAAATATTTAGAGTATATTGTGCAACATTTTTTAACCATAAATACTGTTTTTATATAGTAAAATAGAAATGTGGAAAACTAACCAAATCTTACATACTATTCATCACTTAAATAATTTTACTCCAATAAACGCGCCCTTATATAAAGATTCAACAAACACGCCCTTAACATGTCAAATTAATCATAAAATCCCTAAAATCATGTCCTTTCATATTCCAAACCAAAATCTCCACTACATCGTCTCTCTTGAATCATCCACCAAGAAATTCCCAAATCCTAATCACCAATTCGTTCTTCTATAGATTTACTGCAAAGAATAATACACACCGCATCACACATATCCACCATTTGATTCTCATTTTTCGTTGATTAGGGCTTTATCGTTTGTCTGTGCAATTTGTATATATTGTGAGTAGATACGTTTCAGAATTTTTTTTGGATAATGTGAAAATCGTAATAAAGACACCATGAATTTGTGTATGGAAATTTGCCTTGCTTCAATATAATTGTGACCTGATATTCTCTAGAAATTCAATTTATTTCATAATGGTGTATGAGTCTGTGTATGGATTCCAAAATCCGTTTTTAAAAAAATAATTATTTCTTGCCATCATCAATTTTTTTCATTGCTTATTCAATTTAGGATATTGCATTAATGGAGAACGTGAAATAGACGGTTAGTTATAGAATGTGGTGGATGCTATTTTTAGAAGGAAGTATATGTAAACATATTTCATATATTATCTAGTATTTTTGGTTTTAATAATGTAACATATTAAATGATGGAAAAAAAATTTATAATGATGCAGATACAAAAATGTTCGCTTTTAATTTGCATCTCTCAAATGGGCAAAAGGATTTTGTGCTGGCCTTAGTCACTCTTTTCAGCCCAAATGCTTCAATAAGTCTATTACCCACAATTAATTCAGCAATCAAATTCCTTTCCAATTCTTTGTGACCTCTGTATTTAACAGAATTTTTTGTTTTTTTGTTTATAAACATATTTTGATAACTTACTTTTTTATTATCTTTAAGCAAAATAAGTTACTTATTTTACGTAACTCTTATATTACTATCAAAATAGTTACTTGTTTTTAACTTTGATTGAAAAAGATTTATTTTAAGCCAAACCTATTTACTTATGAGTTGACGTTATTTTTCTGAAAGTATCTTTTAAGTTACTATCAAAATAAGAAACTTACTTATTTTTATATAAAATGTTAATTATTTATCTTGTGTTACTAATTAGCCAAGTAAGTTCAATATATTTTTACTAAGGAAGATTCATTAGAAAGCTATCTATATACATCCTAATGCGTTATTTTTGAGAGAGTATTTCATCTTCCTTGTTTTGAGTTGTCTTCTTCAATTCATATGGTGGATTTTTGGAATTTATTGGAGTTAAGTAAGATTTATAGTATAAATTTTAGGAAGTCTCAAAATGGTGCAATGAATGGGACCTCTCTTTAAATGCAATAGGTGCATATTGAATAGTTGAATAACGAGTCTTTACATGCAACCATATGATAATTAATGTTAACCAAGATGCAAATACACTTTTATGCATGGTGCACTAGGTTTTAGAATACATACACGAACAAAACTTAAACAAAAATGTAACATTTTGAAAGAAAGATTGATTTATTCTAAATTCAAACGTTACTTTATTGCTAGATGGGCTACATAATTCTGTACAATGCACTTGTCTTTGCCTAAAGCTCCAAAACTATAGAAATTCAAAAGTGGCAACAACAAAAATATTTAATATAAAGACTTCCTTTCCTTGGGAAAGATGATCTTATAGTTACCATTCTTGTACAGAAATAACGTATAATGCTCTCAACAACTCTATCATGGAGTGGCGAAATATATTGCTTCTATCGCACTGTG
The DNA here is from genome assembly GCA_903798255.1 of Fraxinus quadrangulata. Classification (NCBI taxonomy): domain Eukaryota; kingdom Viridiplantae; phylum Streptophyta; class Magnoliopsida; order Lamiales; family Oleaceae; genus Fraxinus; species Fraxinus quadrangulata. The sequence continues at coordinate 13,511 of CAIGRB010052493.1, read as the reverse complement.
TTTGCAAGGATGAAAAGGTGTGCAAGGGAAAAGAGACAAATCAGGTAATATGCACAAGAAGACTATAGATAATAGAATAATCTAAAGAAACCAGCTATTCAACATATATATCGACTATCGTTGTAATTCTGAGAGTACTACTTGTCCCAACACTGAAGCATCCTAATACAAACTCTCACAATGTAGAATTTCCCCTTCTGTTGTATCGCCATTCGTCTCCACTTCGCAAATCGCTTCCCCGTTCTTCTACTAGTCCTTACTATATTCTTCTACTAGTCCTTACTATATTCTTCTAAGCCTTGCTCCAACATTCCCAATTTATTGACATGATGGTTTACTGTTAAAAATTGGATCAACATGCAGAATTTGGACATCTCGTGCAGTAGGGACAGTTTGTACCCTCACAAGATATCTTTGTCACGTGGGTATATCTTTGTCTAAATACACATTAGACGTTTCTCAATTAGCAAAACCTGCCTGCCACTATCATTGCCTACCGTGGAAAACTACTACTTAGTCATATTTGTGTGCCCTCAGTATAACTCTCGACAGGGATAGAAGTTGTCGCTGCCATCAGATTTGAGCTTATTAGCTGGAGATCAGCACAAAATCCCACAGGTCTACAATTATCTTATGCTAATAAAAGATTTCTTTATTGATTCTACTGTTTTAGAATAAGGTATCAACAACCAACCAGACATGTGGGATGCTGAGGTTCGATAATAAGTCTTAGAGGGTCACAAACATCTATTTTTTTTTTTTTCAAAACTGTACAATTATATATCCCTACATGACACAATATCAAAAATGATATAAAAAAAATGTGCACGTAACATGATTTAAATGGCCAATGCAAAACTGTGTGGGTCTCAGCCTGTTGCATTTAAGTGTTGGTAGCTTCAAATGTACAATGATGGATTGTGAAGTAGTGTATGTTTACCGCAGGATGTGACTAACTGAAACACTTGGCATCACAATATTCCACTTTTAAGTAACAATGTTCAATTAGAATCCAGAAAAGAAATGTGGTTCATGTAATGTTGTGTTGAAAGGGTGCGCCAAGGCAGTGTTTCGTTGTCAGACTAGCGAGTATACGACTGTACAGGGCAAATGAAATTGTGTACTAAAAAGGAATGTTAAGCAATCATACTACATGGCCAGGGTCAATGACAGAAAAGCATTTCCAGACTACACTTGGCAATTTTTCATTGGAGAATGGGAAAAAATATAAAAACACTCAATCATGAGCTGCCACTTCAGTCTGGTTTTTTTCCCTGTTTGTTCAGCATTATTGTAAAAACATATAAGAGCTGTACATGTACAGTGTACACTAATCTACAAAATTATCAAAAAGGAGAAAATGGTTGCAAATCAGTTTCGATTATTAGTTCAGCAGCGGCACCCATGGTACCAACTCCACCAACGCCAAGCAAAGCAAAAGCAAGTTCTTTCTCGTTCCAACGCCTCAGCCCCTCACTTAGTCTCTTCAATAACTCTACATCCACCTCAACTACCCAACTTGGCATGCACCTGACCATCAAACTCAAGAAACCAGACACATAAGCACGCCAAGTGACTGGATCACAACCAAGAGATATCTTGCCATCAAGAGCACTAGCCACAAATTCCAAATGACATCCGAGAATTTTTGGACGACGCTTTGAAGCAGATGATGACGAGTCGACCCCCCAAATAAAAGCTCCACAAAGGGCCATTAAGTATGCCAACGCATACCCCCTAAGCAACGGAAGCATTGCACCCGAGTCCCCTTCTTGCTTGGACCAGTGAATGGACATAAACCAAGAAGGAAGAGTTTCCTTTATTAGTGACTGAACCAGCCCCAACCCACCAGATAAGAACATGAAAGAAGCCCCCAGAGAAGCTGCTAGTTTCACTTTCGTTATTGCTGCAGCAAACGAGAGATGCCCATGTTTCATTCCGCTTTTGACTTTCTTTAGCTTTTCGAACCTCTCTCTAGGAAGCCCCGTAAGTGTTATGTCTTTCACTAATTGCATCAATAAAGCAACTATCTCTTCCCTTAAGAACATAATGTCTCGGATTGACCTATAGACTCGTAGATATAGAATCCCAGGAGCAACCGGAGAGATCCCACCGCTAAAATGTGATCCAAATCCATGGCCAAGAAGTGCTCCGACACCACCATTGCTTGTGATGCAGGTATTGTTTAAACCAAGTGTAGCACTAAAGCAGCTCTTAAGAAGCTGAACAACAGCATCATTGCTATGAAGGAAGACAGTACGAGAGGCAGAAAATACAAGGAAATCACTCCAACGTTTAGCCTTTTGGGTCCACAAAGAAGCCACTATTGGCATGCACGGCCATGGGCAACCTGCTGCTAGGGACTCCAGTGCCGGGCCTGCTAGATTGAGAAAACGTTGTGAGGCTTTATCGAGTTTATAGGTTATGGTGAGGCTTACAAATGCAGCCAAGGGCAGCGGAAGTGCAGCTGGAGAACTCCCCCCTACAAGTATAAGTTTCCAAAAGACATTGGAGTATATCAGAATAAGTAAAGAAAAAAAATGAAAAAGCTATCTCTCCGAAAAACAAAAATAAACCATCTCTAACAATTGTTTCACTTTGCCAAAAAGCCACTAGACAAGAAACAACACAAATACTTCAAAGATGCATGCACTTCTCATTTTGATCTAATCTGTTTATGGAATTATAGAACTACATGATCTAAAGCGCCAACCTCGAAAATTCACATGCAAGAGACTGCAGGAAGAAAATTGTCCATAACCTTTACTTAAAATGAAATGCATGTCCAACTCTTCTTTACAGAAAAGGATACCTGCAGCAAGGCTGGGGACATCAACACCAGTGGCAGCCAGTATTTTCTTAATATGTTCCTCGACATTGGAGAGATTTGCAGCAGGACTGGGCCAATCAGTTCCATTCATAAAAACTTGTTTCCAAACACCACGAGTTACTTCAGCTGAGAAATAACTTACAATAGTCGCCAAAGTAGCAGGAAGATAATCAGCCAAATCTTTAAGCCCTGTAATAAAAGAAATTTACACAAGTAGCAGAAAGGCTAGCCCACAACACTTCTGTTCCAAGGTGCAGAGCCATTGCTCCTGACAAACTTTCTTTCTAATTTTTTTTCCATTTTATTCCCATATTTGTTCTTTGTTTGGCAAAAGGGGAAGTGCTAATATGATTATCAAACTCATTTTTAGATATAGATATTAAGAACCAAAAGCTTAAGGATATTTGTGATGTTCCAGTTCATGAACTTGAGGAATATACTGTATATTTTTTTGGCTCAAACAATATTTAATATTGTCAGGTTCTTTAGGTACATGAGGAGGAAGTCCAAATGTTCATACTAACCTGTGCAGAGTTCACGAGGTGATAATCTTCCATGGGAACATGCTGTTAGAGCAGCATCAGCCACAAAGGGAACAGCTTCAAGGATATCCCAAGCAGGTAACTTAGGCCTCAGATAAGTATCTTCGCTTCCAGGTCCAGAGGAACTACTACTTCCAGATGTCACGGACTGACATCCTCGATTAATTCTCTTAAACATCATATTGAGTAGTGTATCAACAGTTTGATAAACAGGAGTCCCATTGACAAGACCCGAGAGGGGTGAAGCTATACATGCCAGGTGTTGTCTATACCATACTTTGAGTTTCGGAAATGAGTCCACAAATATGGGCTTAGGAGACGATGAACTGGCAACTTTTGCAAGTCTCCTTCTATTTGGGTCCTTAAGCATGTTTCCTGAAGACACTAGATGGGAATTCCGCACTAGTAAGAGGTATTCGGGAGTAAGTTGAGATCCTACTGGAGGTACATCTCCGACTCCATATTCAACAGGTGGATGATTAAACCTCCACAGCTTTAGAAGAAGAGCAAATGCATTTGAAAACACGGCATGGGCAGATATCTCCTCTCCTGTTGTCAGGGTCCATGAGATATTCGGAACACATGAACCAAATACCTCACAGATTGTCATCAATGAACCAGCAAGTTGTGGAACCTGGTAAACGTAAAATATCAGTATGCTGTTTCCACTAAGTTCATAGTACCTAACCATCCCTACTTCCTCACATTATATCACCAGGAAATTCCTATGTTAGCAGTATACTCTTTACAAAATCCAAAAATATCACTTGCACTTCATATTTTACAAATTAAAAAGTGGGTAAACTGCTCTTTTACTTTGCATATCAAACAAATGGGACTTAGGAAAAAACTAACAGTAACTTGTATCATATCTTAGGTCCTTTCATACAACACTTGATAATATATGTTTCCACTTTCCAGAATCTATAGAGAGGTGAACTGTCCAAGCACTAAACTTCACATTGTACCGGTTACTCAGGTATGGACAAAGATGTGGATTATAAGATCACAAAAAGTAAAGGACTAATCAGCATGTGCATGTCGCGTGTTCTAAACAATTTCAATACTATACAAGGCTAATGTTACAAAATGTACTACCAGTTATCCTAGAATTTCGTTATACCACAAATCTGCCTTCTACTTTTTGCAAGAGTAGGTGTGTAAAAGTTAATGTACCAAACCATGTACAGAGAAAATCTGGACGCAATCAACAGGTGCTATCCCAACAAGAAGGACATTCAGCATCGGAGCATAACCTATCAAATAGCTGTCACACCCAGAATAGTCAACAGGAACTGGTGGAGACAGTAATCTAGTTATGAAATAAACAGTGTGTTCCTGCAGGATCATTAGCTGAGCACAATTAGAAAAACTTGGCTGTTTTGCCACCAAAAAGTAACTCAAAAAGGAAAATAAATAAATAATGATGGGTGGGTGGGTACTGTCTACTGTGAGGAAAGGCAAAAGCTCTCAGTGATCACTTGATACCAACATGAAATTTGATGAAAATATATCTCAAGAAATGGGGATGACTTGATAAACTACCTGTATATTCCATCCGCAAATCAAAGAGGCCCCACAGAGAATAGTAGCAGCGGCTATCCTTTCATCATCAGATCCATTGACCGCGACCTCAAATACTTTCTCAATCTCTGCTAAGCTTCCATCAAATCCATGAGCTTAAATTCAGTTGCTTTATTATTGGCAAAATCAATTTAAAAAAAAAATAGCATGTCTATCTGGCTTAAGGAAAGAAAAAGGTTCAACTGAAGAAATACGGTGGAACCATAGGGTACTAAATGTAGCCTAATGCATCTCTGAAGCCACTGCAACACCAAAGCAAGAAGCCTCTTACGTTACAGTCAATATCATTTTTTTGTTTTAAGTTTCTCAAAAATGCTTGTCAATGATGATTTCAGTTCTTAATGTATAGTTTGTTGAAAGATTCAAAACATTTTCATTTGATGGACTAAATGAGATGTACTATCACCTAGATTTTGGGTTGAAAGTGTAAGTGTTATGCCCTAGGTCCAATCAACTTGGGACATAAACACTTTAAATATATATATAATCGATATATTTTAATGGCAATATTTATTATTTAATTGAATTTATATTCTAATAAATTAAATAATAGAATCCGTAGATTCAAGTCTTGATAATTTGTTAATCACAAGGAGTTGTGATTGTGAGATACAAATTACATATGACTGAATCTTAAATCGTCCGTGGTCGAA
>CAIGRB010052488.1:0-14973 GCA_903798255.1 Fraxinus quadrangulata | reverse complement strand
CCTTCTAAGTTCATTGGTGGTGGTACCATCTCCAAATCCTGATTTAAAGTAGGAGTTTTGATTGCAGTGAGATTTGTGCCATGATTTTTCAAACTAAGATCTACCGAGCTTAGGGTTGAATATGATGTTGATGTTTCAGGAGGTTTATATGAGGTTGTTTGTGATGATTTTCTACCACTTAGAGTGGTGGAATCAGGTAGTTTTGATGGTGGATCTAGAGTGTTGGAGTTTTTTATGTTTTTCTCCCATTTTAGAGATAATGGAGATATTTTTTATCGATGTCTATTTACATGAAAATCATAGATACTAATATCATATTAAGATATTGCTAGTTTGGTTATTTTGATGTTCTATCTCAATTTATAATGTTTTAGTTATGAATTTATTGATGCAAGTGGTGTTACGTATTTTGGTGCTACATGTTTTTACTTGTGTTGTATATTTGACTTAGTTAGGTACTTTATTAGGTGTTTTATTATCAATTTCCTCATGCTTTTACACTTGGTATTATTTGAGTTGATATATTTCAAGAAATAGGTATGACAAGCGATTGAAATGCAGTTTTGGGTTTGAGTCTTTAGGTTGATAGAAATTAGATTATTTTTATTGTTTAATTTTGAAATAAATGATTTTGTCACAAGTGCCAAAGGGAGAGTTTGTCAGGTCTAAGTGTATTGGCAAGTTCCATGTTCAAAATGTCAATTAATCAAGTTTTAATTAAGGTCGAGTTGTCAGGAGTTAGTAATGTCTTTGGAAGGAGTCAAAATCATCTCAAAAATATTAAGTCAAAGGCAAAAAAGTGATCGTTCAAACAATTTTAGCAATAAAGTAACTGTTCGATGTCTACCAGGAAAGCGCTCAAGCGGACAGCAAGTGAAAGCCTATTCGCTCGAGCTGACGGTACATCCGACCAAACCATAGACTCACAATTTGATGACTTTTTACAATCATAAACAACCTCAAATACTTTACATTATAAATACCCAAATCATATTCGGGTGTGTTTGAATCTAATTTTGAGGAGAATAGAAATTTTGAAATGGTGATTGTCTCATGTGTGGTGAAAAAGTGATAGAAAAGTTTTTGATTTATGTGTAATATTATTTTATTTGGAGAGTGTGTGGTTTAAATGAAGAATGAAAATGCGAAATTAATGGGTGTTAAACGGGGGCTTTATCTCTATTGTTGGTTGAATATTTATTCATTCAAGAGAACATCATGTTGAAGATCAAACATCAATTCCATAATTCTCTTGACTCAACCACAAAATCAAAACACAAAAATACTAAAAAATAAAAACATCAATAAAATCATTTACCTAATTGCCTTTAGAGTTCTGAAGATCAAGAGAGATTACTGGAGTCTGAGTTTGTGAAGAACGAATTCGTTCTTGGTGATCCACTAGAGGAAAAGAAGTTTAGAGGTTCTAGAAAGTGTTGTAGTGCCCAATTGAAGAGTTTTTCAGTGATTAGAGGTTGGATGTTAGCGTCTACTAAGCTTTAGTTGTGTCTAAACCAAATCTCTAAGTTAAATCTTTTCTAATGGATCTTTTACTAGCAAAGAGTGCCAGCAGGTTTCTTATCTGTTAAAGAGTTCTTCAAGGGGCTTTCCTTCATAAACATTTATTATTCATCTAGCTACAATAATTTGTGACTTGTAGCATATTATTGGTTGTTTGATTTTAATTCCACATATTACACCTATTCACCATTTCTAGATGTTAGCTAGGTCAAACCTCGATTATTTCATTATCAATAATTGATTTTGAAATCAAGATCAAAACTCTATGAAGAATTTTAGAAGAAACCCTCTTAGGCCATCTCTAACCTATTACACTGAAATGGTGCAACTTTCACATCGAAATGGTGAAATAGCTCTAAGTAGTCCTACATCAGCCAATATATCGAAAGTGTACTTGCGTTGAGAGATGATAATTTCCCTGTTTGATCTTGCCACTTCAAGTCCAAGGAAATACTTCAGATCACCTAGTGTTTTAATTTCGAACCTACTACTTAGAAAATTATGAATTGTATCTCTTTGATTCAAATTAGAGCCTGCTATTACAATATCGTCTACATAGACAAGCAAAGCTGTGAAGGAATCATTTGTTGTCATTGTAAAAAGGTTGTAGTCAGCCTTTGATTGAGAAAACCCAAAATCTATAAGTGCTGCAAAGAATGTGGAGTACCACTGCCTTGAGGCCTGCTTCAAACCATATATACTTTTCAATAGCTTGCAAACTTGGTTGGGGGTCCCTTTTATGTAGCCTGGAGGTTTTTCCATATACACCTCTTCATGTAAAACTCCATGTAGGAAGGCATTGCTCACATCAAATTGCTTGAGATGCCAATTTTGAACTACAGAAATAGCCAACAGACATCGAACAATAACAAGCTTTGCAATAGGTGAGAATGTTTCATTGTAGTTTATTCCCTCCCTTTGTGTATATCCTTTGGCCACAATCCTTGCCTTGTGCCTCTCAATGCTTCCATCTAAGTTATGCTTCAGCTTATACACCCATTTGCAGCCAATTGCTGTCTTTCCTGGTGGAAGGTTAGTGAGAGTCCACGTTCTATTCAACTCAAGGGCTTCTATTTCTGATTTCATTGCCTTGCACCAGTTAGGATAATTCACATCTTGATGATATGTACTGGGTTCAAAATGTGTGCAGATGGAGTTTGAAAATGCTTTAAATTGAGGTGATAATTTATGATAAGAGATGGTATTAGAAAGGAAAAATGCCTTACTTGTAGATGATATGAACCTTGTCTTGGGAGAAGATTGGGACGACTGAGTTGATGTAGCCTGATGACAGTGGAAATCTTGTAAGTACTGGGGAGCCCTCTTGACCCTTGTAGATTTTCGAGTGATAGGTGATGTAGGAGGTGATGTTTGAGGATTATTTTCAGGTGCAGGGTTGTTTGAAATTTTCTGATCAGGTGTTTGTGCTCTTGGTGAGTAGAGTATGGCATTTGATGTGGATTCATAGATATGATTAATATCATCAGGGAGTGGTTTGGTAAAGACAAATTCAGTTTTATTAATTTTTTTTTAGCTTGTTTGTAAGGAAAATAAGCCTCATGAAATGTCACATTCCTAGATATAAAGATAATTTTTGTCTGTAAGTCCATCACTTTATATCCTTTAACTCTAAATGGGTAACCTAAGAAAATGCACTGACGCCCTCTAGGATCAAACTTCTTTCTCCCATGTGTCAATGTTGAAGCATAACAAAGGCACCCAAAGGTCCTAAGATGAGAATAGGTTGGTGTGCACTGAAAGAATATTTCAAATGGTGACTTGCCTTGCAGCAGAGGTATGAGAATTCGATTTATCAAGTATGTTGCTGTGAGGATAAATTCAGAGGAAGACCTGACTGGAATTTTAAGGCTCTAGCAACATTCATCAAGTGTTGGTGCTTCCTTTCAACCACACCATTTTGTTGAGGGGTGTCAACACAACTCCTTTGATGAATGATGCCTTTTAAGTTGTAAAAATCAGTCAATTTGAATTCAAGTCCATTATCACTTCTTAAGGTTTTAACTGAGGCCTGAAACTGATTCTCTATCATTTGGATAAAAGCCTTAATGGAATGATCAACATTAGATTTTTCTTATCACTTCTTAAGGTTTTAACTGAGGCCTGAAACTGATTCTCTATCATTTGGATAAAAGCCTTAATGGAATGATCAACATTAGATTTTTCTTAAGTAAATAGACCCAAGTGGCACGTTAATAGTCATCTACAATTGAAAGAAAATATTTAGATCCATCATGAGCTTTAGTGGGGCAGGGACCCCAGATGTCATAGTGGATAATTTCAAACAATTGCTTAGTCCTATGTGATCTTATAGGAAAAGGAGTTTTATGTTGCTTTGCCAATGGACAAATAAAACAAGGAACATTGTTGGTATTCTTGTAATGGGAAACAACAGAATTATCACAAATAAGTTTGGAATATTTCATTATTTTTTGTGTGATCATTTGTTTTAAATCTTGTATAGTTAACGAAAAAGTTTAAAAATAAATTCACCCCCTCTTGGTTAGCCATTCTTGGACTTTTAATTGGTATTAGAGCTCGGTACTCACTTCTTTAAGATTTCACAATCTTGAGTTATGGCTAACACCGATTTTCAAAATCTTGAGGGACATTCCACAAACCGACCTTCTTTCTTCGATGGCACACACTATAATTATTGGAAGGCTAGAATGATGATTTATGTTCAATCTATTGATTATAACATTTGGGAAATTAATGAATATGATCCATATGTGCCCACAAAGACTATTAAGGTCGATGGTAAACCCGATCAAAGTATTCCTAAATCGATAGAAGAATATGATGAAGAAGATATGAGAAAATTATCTTTCAATGCTAAGGCCAAGAATTTGCTCTATTGTGCTTTAGATAGAAATGAATTCAATAGAATTAGTACATGTGATTCGGCTCACGAAATTTGGCATACTCTAGAAGTCGAGTCGTTGGAAAATAAAATGAAGGAAACAAAAATAAATATGTTGGTTAAAGAATTTGAAAACTTCTTTATGAAACAATATGAGCCTATTGTTAGTATGATTACTCGTTTTACCGATATTGTAAATGGCTTAAAAGGCTTTGATCGAAAATATACTAACGGTGAACTTGTAAGCAAAATGCTTAGGTCACTTTCGGAGGAATAGAGCCTCATACGGATGCTTATAGAAAACACAAAGGATGTGAATACATATCCTTTGGAAGAATTGTACGGAACCTTGATGACCTATGAGCTCAACAATGCCGAGATCAAGGAAAAGACAAGGAAGAGCAAAGAGAAATCAAAGAAGCTCCTAAACGACAAATTGCTCTAAAATTGGCGATTGATGAAGAAACATCGACCAACATTTTGAGCGATGAAGAGCTCGAGGATCTAGTTCTTCTTGTCAAAAAATGGAGAGAGTTTTGAAATAATAGAAAATTTCAAAGAAAAGACGACAAATGAGAAGAAAACAGCAAGAAAATTATTTGCTATGAATGTGACAAACCCGGTCACGAGAGAACCGAGTACCCAAACAAAAAGAAAAGTTTCAAGAAGAAGGCACTTCAAGCTACTTGGGATGATAGTGACGATGAAGATCAAAATGAGAGCGATGATCAAGATGAAATCGCTAACATGTGCTTCATGGCTCTCGAGGATGAAGTAAGTACAAAAGAAAAAATTTCTTATGATGAATTACTTAATTCTTGTGATGAATTGCTTGAAAATTTTGAAAAACTTGCCTTGAGTCACTCTATTCTTCAAAAGAAAATTTCCTTATTAAAAGATGAACTAAAGAAAACTTTAGAAAAATCAAAAGAAAATCTAGATTACGATATATTAGTTAAGGAGAACATTTCCCTAAAAGAAAAGGTTGAAGACTTGACAAAACTAATTTATAAATTTACCGAGGGTAAGAAAAATTTGGAATTGATGCTCAGAAATCAAAAATGTGTATTTGACAAAGGGGGAATCGGATTCAAACTCTCGTTGAAACAAAAATCTCTTAGAAACATGTTTGTTAAAGTTTCAACCACCACTTGCACTTTTTGTAATAAAATTGGATATGTTTCTGTTAATTGCTTAGCTAAAAAGAAACTATATTTTGAAAACAAAAATAAGTGGATCAAGGAATCCTCAAAAACTAACTACCAAGGACCCAAGTTTGTATCGGTACCAAAAATAAAAAATTAAATTGTTTTTGTAGGTATCAAGGAAAATCAAAAGCAAATGGTTCTTGTATAGTGGATGTTCGAAGCACATGACTGGAGATCGATCACTACTTTCAAATTTTAAAATAAAGTATGGAGATCATGTAACTTTTGGAAACAATGCAAAGGGGAAGATAATTGGAATCGGCAACATCGTTAATCACCTATCCCCCTCTATTGAAAACGTTTTGTTAGTCGATAACCTCGAGCATAATTTGCTAAGTATTAGTCAATTATGTGATAAATATTATAATATAAAATTTGATTCTTCCAAATGTCTAATTAAATATGCTACATCAAAAGATGTGATTTTCATATGAAGTCGAAATAAGGATGTTTATATCATTAACATTGAGCATGAAAATTATGAACATTTCTTACTTGGATTAAAAGACGAAACTTGGCTCCGGTATAGAAGGCTTGGTCATGTAAACATGGAACTTATTTCAAAAATCTTTAAAATTTATTTTGTGAAAGGATTGCCAAGCTTGAAATTTGAAAAAGATAAAATTTGTGAAGCATGTCAATTGGGAAAGCAAGTCAATTAAACCAAAAATCTTTTCTCAACAACAAAACCATTGCAACTTCTCCACAATGATCTCTTTGGACCATCAAGAACGGCTAGCATAAGCGGAAAACACTATACTTTTGTTATTGTTGATGATTTTTCAAGATTTACCTGGGTTATATTTTTAAATGCAAAGGATGAAGCCTTAAAAGCTTTCAAACATTTTTGTAAGAAAGTGAAAAATGAAAAGGGTCACACTATTACTACGATTAGAAGTGACCATGGTGGAAAATTCGATAATCTTGCATTTGATTATTTTTGTAACAATAATGGATATGAACATAATTTCTCGGCTCCTAGAACTCTTCAACAAAATGGTGTAGTAGAAAGAAAGAATCGTACATCAAAGAAATGGCTCGAACTATGCTAAATGAAAATAATTTACCAAAACATTTTTGGGCCGAAGCCGTTAATACCTCATGCTATATCATAAATAGAGTTTTGGTTAGTCGCAAGAAAACTAAAACTCCGTACGAGCTTTGAAAAAATAGAATTCCCAACATTAGCTATTTCAAAATTTTCGGCTGCAAATGTTTCGTCTTAAACACAAAGGATAATTTGGGAAAATTTGACTCAAAATCCGATATTGGAATCTTTCTTGATTATTCATCGATTAGCAAAACATATAGAGTCTTCAACACAAGAACTCTAGTCGTTGAAGACTCGATGCATATCACATTTGATGAAACTAATCCTCTTGATCGAGAGAAGGGTATTGATGATAATATAGGTGTAGAGACTCCTTTTGAACAAATAAATATCCAAGACAAAGGAGTACCTAATGAAGAACAATTAAAGGAGCCCAACGATCAAGATAAAGGAGAAACACCAACCGAAACTCAAGGTGACTCTACATTACCAAAAGAATGGAAGTTTTTCTCGTCTCACCCAAAGGAGTTAATAATCGGCGATCCATCAAAAGGTATTACTACTAGAACTTCTCTTAGAAATCATCTTGGTAGTTATGCATTCATTTCACAAATCGAACCCAAAAGTTTTAAAGAATCGAAATTTGATGAGTTTTGGATTCTAGGTATACAAGATGAACTTAATCAATTTGAAAGAAATCATGTTTGAGACTTAATCGCTAGACCAACAAACCAAACCGTTATTGGCACTAAATGGGTTTTTCGAAATAAAAGAGATGAAAATGGAATCATTGTGCGTAATAATGCTAGATTAGTGGCCCAAGATTACAATCAAGAAGAAGGTATTGACTATGAAGAAACTTTTGCACCGGTAGCTCGGTTAGAATCCATTCGCATGTTCTTGCATTTTTATGTCACAAAAATTTCACTCTTTATCAAATGGATGTTAAAAGTACATTTTTAAATGGTTTTATTCAAGAAAAAATCTATGTTGAACAGCCACCCAATTTTGCAAATCGTAAATTTCCAAATCATATATTTAAATTTAGAAAAGCTCTTTACAGCCTCAAAGAAGCCCCTAGAGTTTGGTATGAACGTTTGAGCAAATTTCTACTTTCTATTGGTTTATCTATTGAAAAAGTAGACACTACTCTTTTTATCAAAATCTAAAAACAAGATATGCTCATTGTTCAAATTTATGTTGATGACATTATTTTTGGTGCGAAAAATATTCAACTTTGTGAAGAAATTTCTAAAATATGAGCATGGAATTTGAAATGAGTATGATCGGTGAACTCAATTTTTTTTCTCGGACTTCAAATTAAACAAACATGTGATGGCATCTTCATAAATCAAAGTAAGTACATACTAGACATGTTAAAGAGATTTGAGATAAATGATCTAAAACCAATGAACACTTCGATGAGCACTTCCATAAAGCTTGACAAAGATGATTAAGGCACGTCCATCGACATCACCAAATATCGAGGTATGATCGGATTCCTTCTTTATTTAACCGCAAGTAGACCCGATATTATGTTTAGTGTATGTTTATGTGCTCAATTTCAATCAAATCCTAAGAAATCCCACCTTAAAGCCGTAAAAAGAATTTTTAGATATCTTAGTGGGACTTAAAACTTAGGGCTTTGGTATCCGAAACGAACTTACTTTGATTTACTTAGTTATTCGGATGCCGATTGGGCCGATTGTCAAGTTGATCGGAAAAACACTAGTGGTATTTGTCATTTTCTCGGCTTTACTTTGGTTTCATGGTTTAGTAAGAAACAAAACTCCGTAGCCTTATCTACGGCCAAGGCCGAATATATTTCCACCGCGAGTTGTTGTGCTCAAATGCTATGGATGAAACAAACTCTAGCACATTAACAACACAAGTGCCATAAATTTATCCAAAAATCCCGTTTTACATTCTCGAATGAAGTACATTGAGATAAGACATCACTTTCTAAGGGATCATGTTCAAAACGTTGATATCTCACTTGAATTTGTTGACACCGAAAACCAACTGGCCGATATTTTCACCAAACCTCTTGCGCTCGATCGCTTCTCGACCATTAGACGTAACTTAGGACTTAACGAGCTAAAATGATTTTCAAAATTGTATTTTCTTTAATTATCCTTATTTTATTACACTCCTTATTTAAGAAAATAAAATAAATAAAAATAACGAAAGTCCGATAAGACAGAAAATTTTCTGCCTTTATTTTTTTGTATCGGACGTCCGGTACAGACGTTCTTCAGTTTTTATATCGCGATTTGGCCTCTTTCTCTCCATTTTTCTCTCCTCCATTCATCTTCTCTCCAGAAAACTCACCAAATCCGTTTTCAACTCATCAAGATCTCCTCCTTAAACTCATTTTTCATCAACTATTTACAGTCACAAATTTGATTCTTCATCACCTTGCCAATTTTCAAAGTTCGAACCCTAGATTTCAAATCTCACTTCTCACTTTGTTTTTGCTTATAATCCGGCTACTTATCGACAAATCTACTACTTTACAATGATTTTCCAACACTCTATATCCTTTATTCAAAAACTCTAATCCAAAAATTTCAAAATCTCATATTCAAACTTCAAAAATCCAAAAATCCCCAAATTTCCTTGAACATGTCGACTTCCAGGGGTAAAGGGAAAAGGCTCAAACAAACGGTTCGACGATGTTCTCCATCTCCATCATCCGAAGAAGAAGACATGGACCTTGAACCCAAATCACCTATGAATTCCCTTATGAAGGCACCCATTCTCCTAGGTAAAAATGTCGATCTTACCTCTTTCACTTTTGATGCACCTGCTTTTAAAATCAAGGAATACATTGTAAATATGGGTTGGACTTCAATTTGCACTATTCATGAAAATGCATATCCGGACTTAATTAGCACTTTTTACAAAAATGTGACCGTTAATCCTCATTCGGGAGAATTTCTTCCTTTATCAAAAATGTTCATATCACAGTTTCAAAACACTCATTCGCACTATCCTTGAACTCGACCCTTGTGACATTCAAAAATTTGTGCATAAAACCCACCATACGGTGGAAGGATAGAACCCGACCGAAGCATGTCGTCGTGTAACGGGTAAAGATTTTGAAAACATAACCAAAATTACGACAAACCGACTCACTCTCCCGTGCAAAGTTTTACAAAATATTGTTGCAAATGTCATTTTATCAAGGAAGGGGCATCGGGATGAAGTAAACTGTTTTGATCTCTTTCTCCTCGACTCTTTCTTTGTTGGTCGGCGAGTTGATTTCCCGACTATTGCCTTGGGTCTTATGAAACTCGTTCATTCCTCACGCATATCCAAGGCACTTATCTATGGCATGCTACTCACTAAGATTTTTCAACACTTTGATGTTCCTCTTCACAATGAAGCCTTCATTAAACCACGACCCACCGATACCATTAGTTCAAATACACTAAANAAACTAAGGGGTTCGATCCGACTTCGGGGCCTTCTACTCTACCGTTTGAAAAAACGGACGTTGGTGATGACGACGACGAGGGTGTACCTCCTATCGACGTATCCAGATCGAGAGCTTCCCGACCCATGGACAATGATATGACGAGGATCAGATTTCACTCTTACATGGGCAGATCGACTCTCTTACTGCGATAGTGGACGGGATGAGTGGGGAAGTTCGTCATGTACGGATACAGCAGCTATCCTTACCCGACAAGCCGACATACAGAATCAGATGACAGCCGTCTTTGCTGACATGCTAGCTCGATTTCCACAACCTCCTCTTCCGACACCGTAGTTTTTCATTACTGTCTTAAAACTTCTTTTAACTATGGTTGCACGTTTTGATTATGTACTTAACTTTGCTTACACATTGGAATGCTTATGAAATGTCTATTAGCTATTTTATTGGTACCGTCTTTGCATTGTCTATTTTTTGATTGATTCCGTACTTCTTTTTGCTTATGCCAAAAAGGGAAGCGATATGATTGCATGATTATACTTGCATATTTGTATTTAAACAGGAAGAATTGTAGTAAGTTATATAGGAGGAATACATGTTTTATTCATTATCAATTTGTTCACCTTATACTTGCAAATCATCGTATTTGTCATAATCAAAAAGGAGGAAATTGTTGACGTATGGTTGACGCCTCGTTTTGATTATCACAAACAAATTATATTTATTCTAACAAATTAATTTTAAATGTCTATAGTGATTGTTGCATATGAATAAATTGATGATACAAAGTTCGAGGCCAAGCAATTTGCATACAACAATCAACGTGAAAACAAGATCAATCATTCGAGACCATGAAGAATAATATTGCAAAACCCTGCAAAAGTTGCATCAACGAAAATCAAGACAAAAGTCGAAGTACCGTCAAGCAGTGTACGTCAAGAATGTTCAAACTAATTACTTAGATGTTTTACAATTATATGTAAAGGTAAAACATTTTAATACTTAATAATGCATTGTGACAAGCTCAAAGTTTTGATTTTATGATTCAAAACTCACGACAAAATGTTTTACTTGAAAAATAGGTTTTTCAAATGTAAAAATCGAAACACATATTTTAAATATGACTAGTACTTTGAAAAACATTTTAAAACGTCCATCGAGTACCTACATTTGATGAAAATAAGAAACGAGGACGTTCCGAGCCAAAAGTGGCGTACCGGACGTTCCATTTTCCGAGCCAAAAGTAAGCATACGAACATCCGGTATCCTAGATTTTTTGCTCCAACTGTCATTTTTCCAACATTCCATTTTCTGACAAAATATAACGGATATTTGACGGTCTGGTATGGTGCGTCCGGTAAGGCAGATTTTTTGATTGTTTGAGTACTATAAATACATCATTCTTTCTCCACTTGCCTAAAAAGAATTATTGAGCAATAAAGTGAGGCTTTTATTAATCACAACTACCTTATTCTCCATCATTAAGAAGATCAAACGTATTAAATTCTTGAAAAACATTAAAGTGATTAACTTTGTGAAAATCTTTTGTTCTTCAAGAAGTTTTTCTTTTCAACACTTTGAGCTATACTCATTACCATCTATTGAAGTGTTTGCCTTATCTCTTCTTGTTATCAACCTTAATTCTATCATTAGATAAAAAGAGAGGGTTTCACTTGTAAATCCATTATGGGTCTTGTTGAGATCCCGAAAAACTCAATATTGTAAAAGGATCAGTGATCTTTGATTGTAAGTCACCGGAAGCGTTGTAAACGGTTGGATTGCACCGAAGTCAATCAATCTAGTGAAAAATGCCTTGCTTGTGACGGAGAGCTTGGTAATGGGGGACGTAGATCATTGCGTTAGATCGAACTTTCATATTATATCGTTTGCACTCTCTAACCCTTTTACTTAACGTTTTTATTTTGTGCAAATTTTATAATGGTTCGTCCACGTGCTTATTTGTGTTTGGAATATTTCATTATCTTTGGCGTGATCAATAGTTTTAAATCTTGAGTAGTTAACGAAAAAGTTTAAAAATCAATTCACCCCTCTCTTGGGCTAGCCATTCTTGGGCTTTCAGTATGAAGTACCAAATTTTTCGTTATTCACTGGTCTAGGAGAGGTTTCTACCCTAGAACATATAGGATGACTCACACTGCAATGTGGTGAGGTAACCGATTATCACAAGATGAAACTATTTCCTAGTTCGATAACAGGAGTAGCTTTCTCATGGTTCATTAATTTGCCAGCAAATTTGGTCCAAACATGACAACATCTAGAACAATTGTTCCACGCTCAATTTTACAAAACTGAATCTGAAGTTACCTTGGACGATTTGGCGAATTTACGTCAAATGCCAAACGAATGGGCAGAAAGTTTCATTCAGAGGTTCAAAACAGATATGAGCAAATGTTTTGTGCCTCTGCCCGAGAAGGAATTTGTCGAGATAGCTCAAAGTTGTTTGAGCTTTGATTTAAAAAAGAAATTCTAGGATAGAGAGTTTCCTCACTTGTTTCAGTTGAGTACTAATGTGATTAGGTATGAGCGTCTAATAAGAGAAAAAGAACACAAAAAATTTTTTAGTAAAAGAACTTATTATAGAGACCCAAATTTTGATGTTCATACTATTAATGACGAATATTACGATCAGACAGAAGTTTGTTTGGCCGAACTGATTAAGGGAAATGCATATGCTTACCCTATAATGGCCAAACTTGGAACATCAGGTAAGAATGAGCTTGCAAAAGATGAAAATAGAAGGGCCAGGACATTCTCATTCGATGTGACCAAAGCTGACCTTATATTTGATAAGTTGTATAAGGATAAGCAGATAAAATTGAGCGACAAGCATAAAATGCCAAATCCTGAACAAATTAAGGGTAAAAAATATTATAAAACGCACAATGTATGGTCACATATGACTAATAATTGTCTGGTTTTTCTCACGTGTCACAGGATGCTATTGAGTCAGAGCGAATCACATTCAAAACTAAGAAAAAAATGGCAATGGATGAAAATCATTTTCCACGGCCACTTGGAGTGAATATGGTGACAACTAGTTTCAAGAATAAGTTTCCAAAATTCAAGCTGGTGGTAGATGATGGAGAAGAAGATTCTAGGTTATAGCCCTGTATTTTTGAACGTATAGGAAAGGAACTTGGAAAGGGCAAAGGCATCATATGTGCTATATGCAAGGGAGAAGTGAAGAAAAATGTGGAAAGACCAGAAGCATGGCGATTTCACCATCGGCCTAATATTATCTCAAATTCCCAACCCGATGGAGGATGGGTATGTCATTCTATGAGAAATCGCCTTTTGATAGACAGTTCAAGCCGATAAACAACGGGAGAACGTTCAGACCGCAACCTCACCAACCCAATATATGGCATTCATTCCAGTATAATGCAGGAAGGGTTATACCCTTTAACGAAATGACCAGGAAGCAAGGATCGTCACGTTCGTAGATGCCTAAATTGCTTAAGCTCTTCTCCTTGTACATCCTTGCATTTTCGTAAGCTTCATGTCGAAACTCATCCATCTCATTCAGCTGTAAAAGTTTTTGCTCACCAGAACCCTTCAAGTCAAAATTTAACTTCTTTATTGCCCAAAATGCACGATGTTCAAGCTCAACTGGAAGATGACATGTCTTTCCAAAAACCAATCGATAAGGAGTCATGCCTATCGGTGTTTTGAAGGTTGTACGAAATGCCCATAATACATCATCAAGCTCGAGTGCTCAATCCTTACGGTTGGGATTGACTATTTTCTCCAAAATCTACTTGATTTCTCTATTGGAGAGTTCCACTTGGCCATTTTCCTATGGGTGATATGCAAGAGTCCTCTTGTACCTCACTCCATATCATGCCAACAAATTAGTCATCATTTTGTTGCAAAAATGTGTGCCTTCATCACTGATGAGTGCTCGGGATGTTCCAAATAGGGTGGATATATTCTTTTTAAGAAACTTGAAGACAACCTTAGCGTCATTTGTAGGTATAGCTACCGCTTGAATCCACTTAGAGATATAATCAACTACCAAAAAAATAAATATTTGACCACAACAAGGCGGATAGGAGCCTATGAAATCAATTCCCCAAACGTCAAATAACTCTACTTCCAACATGTTTGTCAATGGAAGTTCATGGTGCCACGATATATTGCCTTGACGGTGGCAACGATCACATGACATCACATATATATAGCTATCACGGAACAAAGAAGGCTAATAAAAACCGGATTGTAACACCTTTGCTGCAGTACGTGTTGTGCCCAAATAACCTCTATATAGTGAAGAATGGCAGTGATGAAGGATACACTGAGTTTATTCAATAGGGACACATCTCCTGATGACTTGATCAGAACACTTCTTGAATAACAATGGGTCATCCCTTAGATACGATTTAACATCGAGTAAGAATTTCTTCTTTTGTTGCTGAGAACAATCCGGAGGCAAAACACCACAAGCTAAGTAGTTCACGAAATTAGCATACCATGGAATTTTTGCTTCCGCCACAAAGAGTTTTTCATCAGGAAATTCTTCTTTGATAACTCCATCATCTGTCTTTTCCTACCCTTCAAGTCTAGACAAATGGTCCGGTACAACATTTTCACTCCCTTTCTTATCTTTGATCTCAAGATCAAATTCTTGAAGTAAAAGGATCCAATGAATCAATCGAGATTTTGCATCTTTTTTTGCAAACAGATAGTGAATAGCAGCATGGTCGGTATACACAATCACCTTAGTCCCAATGACGTATGGCCTGAATTTGTCAAATGCAAACACAACCGCTGGGATCTCTTTCTCTATTGTTGTGTAGTTCTGTTGAGCATTATCTACAGTCTTACTTGCATAATAGATTGCTCTAAAAATTTT
>CAIGRB010052422.1:0-34854 GCA_903798255.1 Fraxinus quadrangulata | reverse complement strand
CTAAATTTACAAGATTTGCCATTTATAGCTAGAAGTGAGAGGAATCTACCATTGGATCATATCCACGTGGCGTCATCTATCCGGACTTAGACATCACATCGCGTCTATTCACCCATTAACTATTTGGACATGGGGTCAGCCGCCCTTCTTATGACAGACCGTCACATCCACAGGCTTTCAATCAGCCGTCAAATCAGTCAATTCTGAAAGATCCCCAGATCCGTCATGGGGAACAACGTCGGACTCGAGGTGGGACGAGATCTACTCAGATCCGAGGTCCTCATGGAGCCGGGAGGGAATACCGCTTCGGGACCTCGGCTGATTTAATAAGCACAAGGCTGCCACCTCTTCCTGTCCATCAGGTCCACGTGGGCCGACCGTTTACATCCGAAATCGTGGCGTCCACCGACGTGGCACTTCTACCAGCGTGGCATCTTTTGGTACCTCAGATTTAAGCCGAACCGGCAAGGGTGGTGACATTCACTATTTGTGCANCTTTTGGTACCTCAGATTTAGGACGAACCGGCAAGGGTGATGACAATTAGCTCTAAATGTTCTAAGGATTTTGCAATTAGTTAACAAATTCAGTTGTTGATCTAAATCTTGAACCCACTTTTAATCACTTAAAATGAGCAGTATATAACTTACAATCCAGTGATTAAAGTGTGTACTGTATATATAACGAGCTATTTGTTATGCCATGGAAATCTGCCGTTTTGGCTGCCACAACCGTGCATCCTACAACTACTCCTCGATATATTTAATACGTTAAGTTAAATTGAAGATTTGAAGTGCACTACAGTGGGATTTAGAAAGGAAAAAATAAAAATTTTATACATTGAGAGTGCTATCAAGACATATTTAGTATGGATGATCGCAGGTACGCGTAAAAAAAACCAAGCGTCTCGATATTTGTCACATTAATTTTGATCTTTAACTAGTACGGTCCAATCACAACGTCAAGTTCAATTACTCTTAAGAGTCTAGCAGACGAAATTTTTGAATGCTCGGGCCGCCATCTTCTTTCTCTTTATATTTAGATGCCCTCACCCAAGGCCTTTACACTGCTCAACGTGAAAACGTTCAAATCACTCCCATGGAACTAAACTAGAATAGGAGAGATCCGTCGAAAAGGATAATTCTCCTCCCTTTTTTTGGAAGGAAAAGAGGATCCGAACAAAATCGACGAAATAGAAGAAATCTGAGTAGTAATTATAGTTAAGAATAATAAATTGTAAAATAAGTTGTATGCAAACAAGAATCTTACAAGTCTTCCGTTCAAAATTGTTGCATCAGATTGAATATATCGAGAAGAGATTAGTAAGAGAGAAAAATAAATTTAAATTTTATTTATTAATAGTCGCTATTTGGTAGAGATTTTTTGAAAGTATATTATATAAAAAGTGATTTTTAAATAACGTCTAGTTAAAAATAGATTTTTAAAAAAAGTTTGTGTGTAAAATTATTTTAATAAATGGTTAAATGAGTTTGAAGAATAATTAATTTTAAAAATAGACAAACAATGCCTATATTCTAATTATTATTCATACCAAAGGCGAGCTTGAAGTACGACAAAACACGCATGAAGAAAGCGATGCGACTTTTGAAATGAAGTGCGATTGCTAAGATGGGACTCAATAGAGGAGTGGGCAAAATTGCTGTGAATGGATTGAATTTTAATTTGAATCTAATTAAATTAATGGGAGATAGATTTATAGTCTCAATTCGATAACCCGATCAAAATCCAAATTCAATAATTCGTTAATTAAGTGGATCAAATATGGATATATATCAATATGATCCGATTTATTATAAATAATTGAGTCGATAAATTTTTTATGACATGTTATTTATCACTAAAATAAATAAATAAATAAAAAGAATAAAATTAGAATAAAAAAGTTATTAAATTCAAAACATAAAAAATTGAAAAATTTATAATTACTAACCCGTTTAAGAATTGAAATTTTTTTTTTTATTCAAAGGACGATTTTTTTCTCTAATTTATTTAATTTTTGATCAGATTATCGGATCAGAGATTCGATAACATAGCAAAACAAATATGAATTTAACAATCAAATATCCATTAAATTATATCGAATTGGATAAAATATTGACAAATATATCCATATCCTATTAATTTATATAGCCTTGCACAAAACCCTGGCAGGAACCTAAAGAAAATTGCATCTACTTTCTCCATTGATAAACCCTACTAATTTCTTACACCACCTCACAAACTCACAAACACGCCCAATAAATTTGCAGATATGCCCTCGTTCCCTCAGAAAGGCTCCGTCACAATCTGCGAAATCAACAGAGACCTCAGTATTAGCTTTTAATTTATTTTCTTATATTCAGTTTATAGTAAATTTCAATGTGATTCTCATATTTTGGTTTCTTTAATTGAACAACGCAGTTACTGCTGATAACCTCTCTGACGATCAAGCCAAAGAAACCTATGCCAAAATTCTCGTTAAGCAATTAGGATTTTGGGTTTTTTATTATTTTTTTATTTTTTTAAATGATTGAAAGTTTAGCATTAATAGGTTGTAATAATTTGCAGGGAACTGTATTTAGTCCAGTCCCATTCGAACCCGATAATTTATTGGGCACGGGAGTGGAACAGCCAGTTGCTTCCGGACATGGCAGTTTAGGTTTTCTATCTGTGACATTGCGGGCCCTGTTGAATGGTTCGCTCAATCCCCTCTTACGGCCCACAGATGTAATGTCCCTCTTTAATGCACGCACTTTATCATAAGTATGTTATGTTTAGTTATTTATTTGCCAGTCTTCTAGCGTATGTATTTTTCTACCTTTAGAAAGTTGTGTTTAATTTGGGGCCTTATGTACCACATTAGAAATTGTGATTTGGTCAGCGTAAAGCTATAGTTTTAGACCAGAGTATAGTGCATAGATTTGAACATGTTTGGGCCATGCTGTAGAAATTTGCTTGCATCAATTAAAATCATAGTCATTAGGCATGTATGTCGTAAACAGGTTGCTGGCTTAATAAAAGGGAAAGGTATAAGGGCTAGATGTAACTGAGTTTCCCTAGTGGGAATGTGTGATAGTTCTTTAAAAAAAATTTGATTTCCATTTTCAGGTAAAATTGTTGCAAGATGTTGATCTTCGTGGTGTAAGTTGGCACCAGCGCAAGCATATTTTAGCATTTATTTCTGGGCCACATCATGTGACGATTCGCGATTATGATGATTCTGGTATGCTCACTTGGATGATGCTCTTTTTATAACTCTTCTTGTGGCCTTTTTGTATTATCATATCTAGATGCTCCTAACCGATTTCATTTTTCTTTTTTTTTTTTTTGTTTTTTTGAATTGTTCTGTTAAACCATTTTTGTTTTAATAGATAGGAAGGATCCTTGCATTTTGATTCATGAATCCCAGAAAGATGTTAAAATTGTAGAATGGAGGCCGAATAGTGGGAAGACACTTTCTGTGGCATGCAAGTTAGTATCACAAAATCTATTATTTGTTCCTTTTTGTTCAAATCTTGTTGACGTTTTGCTAGAATCTTTTAGCTTACTGATACTTTTAATGTCTGAATGAATAGGGGTGGAATTTGCATTTGGTCTGTTTCTTATCCTGGCAATGTTGCATCTGTGAGATCTGGGGTTACCTCAGGCATGCTTTCTAGAGGCCCTATGACTAGATGGACTTTAGTGGATTTCCTTCAAAGTTCTGATGAAGAACAAATAACTTCACTTTCGTGGAGTCCTGATGGAAGATATCCAATTCAGCTATAGTGATGCAGTTCTGCTATCACTGATAGTCACGCAACTTTTTGATATTTCATGTCTCATTTTTTAGCTGTTCCATACTTCCATGATTTAATGCTGTTCTTTATCATTTGATATACTAATATTTTAGGAAAATAAATGCATGAAATACAATTTGTGCCAAATTCTCTCGTTTCCTGGGTCTTTCCAAGCCATTTTTGTTTACCAATTTGCTTCGATTTACAGACTTTGTTAAGGTTGCAATCAGTTGACGTTGTACTACTACAAATTTCACGATCTTTTTGCTCAATAGTTTTCTAGCTTGTGAACAGATGAGACATGCCTCATGTTTGGCGCATTAATACTGTTCAAACTAAGTGTAAAGCTCCCTCAGGGCCTTTTTTATCAAGTTCACCATCTTTTTGTTCAATAACTTCCATCTCGTGAACAGATGAGATGGGCTTCGTTTTTGGTGCATAAATGCTGTTCAAACCAAGTTTAAAGCTCCCTTGAGGCCTTTTGCTCATTCCTCGCTTCACATAACAATCAATGACCAACTTATAGGAGTTTTTATTTATCCAAAGTTTTCGTGTTAAACTAGTTTGATTCACTGCTGTTTCATGCACAACGGGGAACTTTCTGGTTCTTTTTATTGTCTTTTCTTCCTGGTGCTTCTTCTCTAGGGAATCATTACTATCTAGCTAGCTTCATATCCCACTGGAAGTTTACCAGGGTTGTAATATTGAATGTGTTTTAGATTGTCTTTGTTAATATTTTACACTAATGGGATTGAAGCCATATGAGCTAGTTATAAATCTGACAATATGATATCAATTTTCCGCCATTACTAGCTTGAGGGTTAAATAAATAGCTTCAGTTATGCTCAAGAAGGAAAGAATGGACATAGTTGTTATTCTATATTTGTAACTTCCTGTTGGATAAAATCACTTTTGGCTTTCATATCTAATTTTTTGTTCGACACTTGCAGGTTAATACAAACATTTATACTTAATGAATCTGAAATTTTCCTTGACTCAGTTTTACATATTTAGCATCAGCTTCATACGAGAGTTCATCATTCACCATATGGGATGTTGCACAAGGTATATAATTTGTCATGTATTAAAGCAAATTAGTTTATTCAAATTCTGCAATCAAGCTAAAATTATTTACTTCTTGTTAGCATTAGATGTCATTTCCTTCTCTGTTCAATGTCAATCTTTGAACTCGTTGACAATTAATAATTTTCTCGAACTTATTTACCATTCATGTTACACAAAATTTGGTTCTTGCTTGTTAAGGTTTCATTCAGTTCTCATATACCGTATTTCTGTTGCCTGGGCCTCAAACTAATTTATGATTATTCACTTCTTGCGGAATTTCATGTTTGCCATTTATGTTCAATATGTAGGCACGGGAGAAATTCGATAAATATAGTTCAGTCTGTTATAGTTTCTCTATTAAACTGCTATTTTCTTACTTCATTCGGAAATGAAATCTTATGACTAAGAGAAATTTTGTTCAGAAAGATTATGTTTGACTTCAGGTATGGAGCATTTAGAAAGACTATCGATGTCAAGACCCAAGACCATGAATATTGCTTTGTGTTAGAAGGCAGATTATCAATTTTATTTTGGTTTTCTGAGAAACAAGTTCTGGTTGTGGTCATCTTTTCTAGAAGTTTGTTTCAGACCCCTACGATATAGACCTCAAAATTATAAAATTTAGTCCAGTCAATGGAGAACGAAGTGATACTGTGTGAGAATAACTTTCGTAGCTTTCATCCGTATAAAAGGTCTGGTTGTTCGTGAGGAGAAGCATGCAGAAATGTGTAAAGTAGCTATAGTCAATTTCGTACAAATAAACAGAGATTTCTATTTGTACTTCATAAAATATGACTTTATTGTTTTGTGGAATAAGCATATTCAACCTAAAAATGTGCTTTTATAGCTAAATAATTTTTGCAATTGTGCTATTGTAATATGTTGGGATTTTTCCTGTTCGAGATAGAGCCTTGTGACAGTGCAAACTCTAGAATACATGTTCCTGCTCAAGGAAAATGACTTCACTTTTTGACACGTGCACTCTACTTTCAAGTGGTTCGAGAATTCTCATGAAATGACAGTTCAAGATTAAACCAGGAGCGGACAGGACTCTGGGGGCTATTAGCATTATCAGAGATTACTAAAGAACGTATTTTCTTTGTTTGATTATGGACATGTACTTGGGAAGAAAAATGAGGGTTTATCTGGAAACGTTCTAGGCTACTGCCATAAAATGTGAATTTGGTTTAGATAATTGAGCTTTAGGTTATTATCTGTCCAAAAATAAAATAATATGACACAATACAGACAGTGAAATGTGATTTTTCTAAAAAGTACAAAATGGACACCTTATGGACACGTCAAAATTCTTCAAATAGTAAATTTATATATTGCATCTCTATTTTTTCCCTTTTAATATAGGCATGACACATGCCACGTTGAACTCTAGCCCTTTTAATGTCCCTAAAGCATTACTCAGGCATTGGAAATTTAAAAAAACATTAAAAAGTAGGACACTGCATGTGGCTCGTCGGACTCGGATCGATGTCATGAAGTGTCCAAGGATGGTGGTGTCTGACACGACACAATACTTGTTGCATTTGGACACTGACAAACCGTCCTAGTAGGATTGTCCATGCATTATAGGTTGTACCTCATCATATCTTGACAGTCGATTTATTGGCCTAAATATATGCTTTGCCTAGAATATGCATTTTTCATCCCCTGCTCTGTCGTATTCTGTTTCTTTTACAACCTTCTACTTCTCTTTTCCTGATATCTAATGTCTTTTTATTTGAATGGTTCACAGGTCTGGGCACGCCTATTCGACGAGGTTTGGGAGGCATATCGCTTCTCAAGTGGTCCCCTGCAGGAGATTATTTTTTTGCTTCAAAATTGTACTGTTACTTTTTTGGAAAATTTCCAGCTGCATATGCATGTTATTGACCTTCAGAAAGAAATGTTATGTCATTGAAAAGGAAAGAAAATTAAATGTTCGTAAACATACATCTTCAAATCAACTTGACCATCACATTTTGTGCAGTGATGGGACATTTTATCTTTGGGAGACAAACACATGGACATCAGAACGATGGTCATCAAAAAATGGATTTGTCACGGTTAGTTAATCCCCTAGAATTTCTGTGGTTGTTACTTTACTATGATTGATAAAGATCTTATGTATCTTGTTTGATGTCTTGTTGGCTCTTTTATGGCTGAGGGAGTCCACTGTTGCTACCATGCTGCATTTTTCTTGCTACAACTCTTCTTTTTTATGGTTTGGTTTCTGTTCTCTGGGGGAAACATAACTTGTTTATGAAGTTATATGGGGTTTCCGATAAAGAAAGTTTTACGACTATAACGCGTGAACAATACTATACTTGTTGTGATTGGAGTTGCTGTGGGTGCAAGATGGCTATTTTCAATCATTTGCATATCAAGTGTATGCAGAAGGATTGGTTTTTAACATTTTTACCATCTCACTCCATTTACCTAGTGTTTTTGCATTGCTATATTGCTGAAGCATCCAGTAGTTTTCTGATCATGCACAATATTTAGCTGAAGGATCAAAACCACAAGAATTGAGGTTGTAATAGTTAATATGAAGCTTAATTAGAAGTGATGCTTTATCTTGCCATGAGATGTTTTTAATGTCATTACCTTCACCAGATTGTTTCTTTCTTCTTTACTGTTGATACAAGCTGGAATACTTGTATCCTAGTCTTTTGTGTAATGTTATTTGTGAACAGCGGTTACAAACAGCAATATGTGACAGTGGAGTCACTGCCACATTCTCCAATGAAGTTGGGATGCATTTTACTTCACTGGAGAATGTGGCAGTGACCTTTCTGCCACGTAGACTGCTGTATGTAAGCACGGCTTACAAATATCATTATTCTAGATTTTTTACCTCATCTTGTTGATGAGATTATTATCTAATTTTTTCTCTTAATTATTGGTGATAGGGAGCAACATGGGATCCTGATGGGCGCATGATTCTTATTGCGTGTTCTGAATCGTCAACTTTAATTTCCATTCATTTTACATCAAAACCTCCATCACTAGGTATAGCAGCAGATTTCTCCAGGTTCCAAAAGTTCTTGGTAATTGATGTCTTAGTGTTAATTTGGACACATTTAAGTAAAGATTAGTTATGGTTTATAGCCTTCGATTTACATAATCATGTGATATTAAAGGAACACAGGAGGGGGAATTTCATATGGAAGAGAATAATTTATATTTTTGTATTAAAGATTTTTGAATTGTTAATTGTAAATTTTTTATGCATTTTTAGAATATAAACTCAATTCTACATAGAAATCCCTTATCAGTCTAGACTTCACAAGAAAAATTAACCTCGGTTTTGCTGGATACTGTTAAGTTAACAAACAGGAGGTTTAGTTTAAAAGAACACTATGTTGCTTCATACTCAAATTTTGTTTGTTGTTTCTATGTGAATATGGCTCTGTTTGAGCCCCAGTTTTAGTGAAAAATGAGTTTTTAAAGAATGAGGCTCAAACATGGACTATATATCAAGACGGTATGTAGATCATTGCATGCACAAATATTTCATTAGTATTCTGTTTTTGCTTTCAACTCTTGATTCTCTTCAGATGCACACCCCATAGCTGTTGAGTTGCCAGAGATACAATCCTTGACTGGCAGGTACAGAAATCCTTTTAATATGTGTACTTACATACTCGCCCAATTTTTTAGATAATTGTGCAACTAATGTCCACCTTGAATGAAATTGTTCTTTATTTGGTATTACATGGAAGTTCTTCACTTAATACAATAGGAACAGGGCAGTTGCTACCCACCACTGCCAGAAAATGAAAAACTTGAATCCTGGATTTGAATCGTCCACATAATATGTTATATGCTACAAGCCCTTTCTAGCAGACGGGGTTTTTTTAACATTTTTTTCCCAGTATCTGTTATGTATGAAGAGACTTGTAGTAATATGTTATATTACCCAAGCCCTTTCTAGCAGAAAGGATTATATTAATCATTTTTTTTCTAGTATATGTTATGTTTGAAGACACTTCATAATGCTGTCATTAATTTTCTTGTCATTTCTACAGCCAAGGCATTGAGAAGATAGCATGGGATGCTTCAGGAGAGCGCTTGGCTGTATCATATAGAAATGGTGATGAACTATACAAAGGTCTCATTGCCATATTTGATGTTAAAAGAGCTCCCTTGATTGCACCATCACTAATGTAAGTTCAAAATTTGCTGTTATCATTCAACATTTAGCTCGGTGAGAAGCACATTTTTTACTTGCTTATAAGAAAAGGCATTTGTTGTGATGGTGGGTGTTGAAATTTATATCTTAGGCAGGTTTTGATATGTTTTTTATATTTCAGTGGATTCATCAGAGGTCCTGGAGACACACCGAAGCCAATATCATTTTCATTCTATGACAAGTTCAAACAGGGACCGTTGCTTTCTGTGGTTAGTCCTTTGACATATTTTTTCGTAGACACGAATATTCTCGTTGGAATTTAGAGACATTCAAGCACAAGCTCAGGCAAAGGGAAAACAAGAATGAAATGTGTAAATCATTCCAGATTTATAATCTAATTTCATCCAACGTGACTTGAACTTAAAGTTAGACATGCTTCTGTCAAGTAATATGGTCAACACCACCTCTCTTTTGCAATCATTGAAGCTTCTTGCCAAACTTTGATTCTTTGCAGTGTTGGAGCAGTGGATTTTGCTGCACCTACCCACTTATATTTCGTTCACATGTTCTTCCTTAGTCCAAGGTATTGTTCTTAATCCAGCATTCCAATATAAATGTTGATCTCTCTGCATGTTACTGTAAAATGGTTGAGATGCCCTAAAGAATATTACTTGCATTTTCTTTGAATTGCTGACTGGAAATTTACCGCTTTTTTGTACGATTTGTTCTGTAGAGTTGGGATGTGAAGGCAAATGTAAATGTGCAATGCTCGGAAAAAATTCTCGGTGGTGGTCGTTAAATTGTTTTAAGATCCTGATAACTGCCGATTGTGATGCGCACTTGTTGCTGTTTCAGTTTTTTTCTTCAACAACTTCTAAAGTGATTTTTCAATTTTAAGGTTATAATTTTGTTGAGAATCTGGTGCGTGTACAAAATTCTTTGTCAAAAAATTTAGATCAAATTTTGATGGTTGTATTGGAAATTGCATCTATATTAATTCTATGATGAATACCTTTTTGGTTCCCTGTTGGACTTGCATGGCCTGTATTCCCTGTAGTGAAAAATGTTTGTGTGTAGAAAAATCAGATGACTTCCAATGTAATAGATTAGGTTCCCGTTTGGTAAGGCTTCCGTTTCTGGTAAAAAAGCTTTCTGAGTAAGTTACCTAAGGCTAGCTTCCTCAAAAAGTTCGCAGTACTTCTCGAAAATTATTCAAACATGTTCAAAAGTAACTTCTTATTCGCAAAAGCGACTTATGACTTTTCAAAATCACGCCAAACATGGCCTAAGTCAATCTTCATTTATAAACTGTCTTTTATCTTTATTTATTTAAAGTAGCAGTAGATTCAAAGTGGATCAAAATTACCCTTAATGAGATCTGTTCGTGTAGTGGTTGAATAAGCCACATTATTTTTTTAGTGAAAATCTGTTGTCCATTGTTTGCTTGAACGTTGTCCACCGAGTGAAATGTTAACCTCTCTCCCTACCATCGTTAACTTGACCACTAAACCCACAACTCTCTTTACAATTCCAAGACAATGCAACGAGTCGTTGAATTGAGAAATTGATGATTTTTTACATTTTTTTTTTTTTATGAAATTTTCACTAAAAATTTTTAATTATCGTATCATAAACATGTTTTGAAACCTTGTTTTACTTAGATTGTTGAAATCTTCACTAAAAATTGCTGCCCCAGCAACTTAGTTATGATATTATCGTATCAAAATATATAAATTATACTTTAAAAACTTGCACATTAGTAATAAAATGTGAAACTCGCGTGGCTTCGCCGATATTTCCTCTCAAATCACGTGTTGAACAAAAAATTAGAGACCTACGGCGTCATTGCAATTTTTGTTCTAGTCTTGATTTGGGAATCCAATGATGGCTCGAATGGGTTCCACTTCTAGTAATTTTAACGTTCTTACAAATTTATTGCAATTAATAAGATGTCACACGATCACCCTTAATAACCATATAAAATCCATGAATATATCAATTACGATAATTTTAAACGTGTTTCTATTTCAATCCATAGACCACACGAAAGCACGGGAGGGAATTTCCTTCATATCGGCACTAAAACAAAATGAAACAAACTCTTCAAGCAAATTTTTACGACCAAACCCAGCCCAAGCACAACAGCAGAATATCACAATTATATTTCAGCTGATCATGATCAAATACGAAACATTTGAACAGATTATTATTTGAATCCAACTTCTTGAATTGACAATGTTGTAGGACATAGTTCAACCTATTAAAAAAAAAAAGAAAAATAATATTAATCAAAATATCTATATAGTGTCATGAATAGTTACAAATATAAATAAAGGATAAAAATATTTGTAAGAAATATATCTACAGAATTGTTTATCCCCTCTCACATGCACGCGGATCCTGCGTGAATAAAAAATTCCCAAGATGTGGTCCCCCACTCCCTATCGTAAGTAGTCGGTTAGAGATTATGTAAAAAAATTCGGTACATGTAGCATAATCCATAGATAAAACATAAATCATACGTGTTTTAATAATTCGACCAAACTTGGCGTTGTAGCAATATCTCCAAGATCAGCATGAGGTTCAATCTGTGTATAATATAAGATAAACACTAACTTTAAAGTAGAATTCTAGCTCAATGAACATGACAATATTTGTAGTCAATGAAATATTAAAAATTTTTAATTATACGCACTTGGGTTTGGACAGTTTTTTTTTTTTTTTCATTTTTCTGGACTTTTCAAGAGCATTCTTTGTCCTAACAGAACTTCCATGAACTCTTCCCTTGTGCTTAATGCCTGTTATTCTACCAACCCCATCAACCGCATACTAGTTGAGTTAGAAGACTCAACCTGTTGACCTTTTGTGCTTGCGTTAATGTCAATATTTTATGCTTCTTCACTTTCAACTCCCCTTGTTGCTATTTGAGTTTGCAAATAACGTCTTCCCATACCTTCCTTGGGATCGTCGTTGGTTGCTCTGCTTCCGTATATAGGCCTTGCAATAGTTCCTATCTTCACATTTTTTGTCCATCTTTTAAGATTTTAGAGTTCGTGAGCACCAAATCCGTGCATACTCGAACTTTTTGCAACTACATGTCACTGTCGCAGTAGTTGAGTTGTATTTGACAGCAAGACAAAAACGTTTTCCAAGATGGTCATACTTCTCAAGCATCCCATGCCAAGCTTGCATAAATTCTTCCTCTTCTTCATAATCATATATACACCGACTAAAATCTTTAGAATCCACTCCTTGTCTAACTGTATAGCTTGAAAAAAAAAAAAAAAAAAAAGAAGGATCTTCTAATTGCATTCCTGTCTCATCTAACTGAATTTTAGTTGTCCGCAAATAATTTCGATATTCCTGAGTCGTCGACGAAATCAATTTCAGCTGCTTGGGAGACAGTCAATCTCCTTTGAGACCTATGCAAGTGACTCTTGCCGGGACTTGATGTCACGTGTATGTGCAGCAATAAATTCAACAACACGATATTTATCTGTTTGGTGAAAATGAACCTTCATTCTAGCAAGACAACCAAATCTTGTTTCGGCATGACGATGTTTAACATTAAGACGTCGTTTATCTACTTCACGGTGACCTTCACAAGAGCAACAATCTTTTTGTCCTTTACTTCTTCGAATACTGAAACCTACTCTATAAGCATAAGCAATATAAATTTTAGAAGCTTTTTCTTCTGTTTCAAACTCCATATCAATTTTTGGTACCAATTTAACAGAAATCCTTGAATGAACGGACGTTATATAATCATTACTATCAAATTTAGCTTTCTTCTCATCTTAACTGTCAAATTCCAACTTTCTATGAGATTGACATTCTTCCGTAAAATTACTCTTGTCGTCCATAACCTTCAAAAAACTAAAAAGAAATGCTCAGATGTCACCACGAAAATGTTTTGTTGTTCCCCAGTGTGATTCTTGTTTGAAATGCTCTGTCCATGTTGTTAGCAGCAACAGTTAGCTTCCATGGTGAAACATTAGTTACTGTGGCCCCCACAGGTCCCTCATTCCCAGCGGCACACACGACAGGGATGCCATTAGCCACCGCATGAAAAGAGGCCATGGCTAAATTGCTGCCCTTACCAACTTCAGCAACCAAAGGCATTGTTGGCCCTATAGACTACGATAAAATATCACTCCATCATGGCTGGCATCTTCAAATGCTTGCAGAACATCAGCATCCATACATGTTTGCGCTCCTGATGTTGGTTCATACCTGCTGAAGACAGAATTTAAATAAATATATGTAAAATTCCGTCTAACAGTTTAAACTTTTACAATAGATGGTTAACAATACCAGCATGCCTTGTGTATTGCTAATCGCACACGTGGGGCACTGCCTCTGAATGTGCCGAAATTGTGGCCGAAGTAGGTGGCGTTTGCCCATGAAAGACCCGGCAGCCGTGCTCGCTATATGGCTTCCATTCCCGACCATATCTAAAGGAGATGGATTATCCGAATACATGAAGTAATCTGTAATGTTTCCTTGGAATTCACTTTGGAATCCACATTTGTAGTATTGAGCGCCAAAGACTTTGTTATTACACTGTGTTGAGGCATCAAACATGTCTAAAGATTTGCACTCGCCTTCCCAACGAGAAGGAATCGGGCCAAGGTCTTCATCCTTGAAAGCCGAGTTCGGAAAGATACCTACACAAAATTTTCAATACACATCCATGATTAGTGGTTTTAAGGTCGAAAAATTTCCCAGGCCAATGCACATATGTACCTGTTAAAAATATTTAAAACAAAACCTGAATCTATAACACCAGTGATGATTCCATCTCCCATATTGGATTCATGAAGAAGATTATCAGGTACAAGAGAAGAAAGACCCAAGAAATCCCAGCTCCGCGTATTCAGAACCTTGTGATGTCTATTGCGAATTACTTGAACCACTTCAGGTACAAAAAAATTCATTGTTTAGAGGGTGGAATCATTTTTAAATATGATAATTACATTTCATAAAATTACCAGAAATTTTCTTGGCCTGAGATTCTGTGAGCTTGGCTGCAAAGCCTGAGAAGCTATGCCTGTAGCTGTATACCATTTGCATTTTAGCTTCTTCTTTGCTGCATCAACATTAAAATTTTCAGATAAATTTTACACCAGTCTCAAAATTGTTGAACCACATTGTATAAAAGTTACCTCCCACCGACCACATCGGATAGTATATCATGATGTGATTCTCTCGTGATCATTGTGTGGCTTATCGCCAAGATAAACAATGTGAAGCTGTTGATCAGAAAATGAACATAGGATTAACGTTAAAATTTCCAAATAAATACAGATTAAATTGTGGATTCATATCAAATGGTTAAAGATTACGAACCTTGCTCTTGGCGTCATCTGCTTTTTTGATCAATAGAGGGTGCCTATTCAGAAACCTAAAAAGAAAAAGCAGGAAAAAGCATTGCGCTAATTCATGTTGTCTTCCTGAGATTGTCAACAAGACGACATAAAGTAGAGAGAAATAGAGAACCAGAGGTGATATTTAATGCATCCTCATTCTCCGCGGCAGTGCACAGGTTGAATGAATCAATGAAATTTTATCGTCCAAACCAACACTAATCTCCGACCTCATCAAATCGCTTCATAAATTTTCTTCCTCGTGATTTTTAACGAGTTAAACATAAAAGGGTAAAATTCTACTCACATCCCCAACTTTTCAAAAAATGTAGTGTCCATATTTTTAACCTTTCATTTGTTGCACTCTTATCCTACAACCCGTCAAGTCAGTGACGGATCCAGAAATTCAAGTGAGCACAGAAGGCTATCGAGCGATCGCCCAATATAAGAAAAAAATTCCGACGAAGCTAGCACGAGCAGTCGTAGGGGCTCGTCGAGTGCTGGCTCCACCCCTGAAGTCAACACTGTAGTACCCATGTCCATAATAGAAAATATATACTTTAACAATAAATGATCACGTGATATCAGAATTGCATCAAAGTTACAGTATAAGTTTCCTTGAACGATAAGGAATTTTATTCTATCTAAATTTTTGAATCAAAGTTAAAGTCATTGTTTAAAATTTTATATAGTAAAGGAAATCTTTTTGAATAATTTTACCCTTTTAGTGTGAGATCTCATAAGTGCGTCATTTATTGGCTAAAAAAACATTTTCCATTAACTTAGGACATGAGTGCTACAATTTTAAAAAGTTGAGACATGGTGCAATAAATGGTAGATTGAAGACATAAATATCACAATTAGAAAAGGTTGGGACACTCGAGAAATCTATCCAAAAAAGCTAACTTGATCGTCTAGTTATTTGCCAACTAAACCGTCATTTCAATTTTTCATCAAGAAAACTAACGGACTCTTGTAAAATGATGGCATTGTATCATAAGTTTTAAGTTCAATGACCAAATTGAAATTTTAATTTATGTTTAATAACCAATTTAAAATAACATATAGCAATGAATGTTAATCACACATCTGCCCTTGTCACTCGAAAAGAACGGAAAATTGAGAGCCAATAGAGAGTTTTCATCTGTCTCCATTTTTTTTTTTCTCTTGTTTTGTTCAATCTGAAGTCTCTGGATTGTGCAAAGCAGACAGTTGATCATTTGATCTATAATCTCAAATTATGTCAGACATAATTACAATAAATTTGGCCAAATTTTCTTGACCTCTTGGCAGTGAGGCAGTGAGGCTTGAACAAAAACCCTTAAAAGAAACAAACTCATTACTCATTTCATTAAATCTAACTCAACTTTGAAATTAACATTGACACTACAAATATCATTAACATTAAACAACCTTTATTACTAATATTAATTTTGCATTCGATTTTTATACTTAATATGGAGAATATTTATCAGCATTATCAGATCCTACGATCTGGATATAGTTTGATTTCATTAACAAGTCAAATGCAGTAAACGAATATGGAGAAAGCACGATGTCTGTTTTCCCACTAGCATCCTCCATTGAACTTCTAACCGGCATCACCTGCACAGAACCAAAAAGAGGGAACTTCAGGATTTATGGGGCTTGAGAAAAAAAAACCTACGAATTGCTTTTAAGGAAGAAAGAACATATTTCTGGATATTCACATGATGAAAGACTTGAATAAATGGAGATTTTGCACAAGTCTACGCGCTCTGAGCCAGGCTTTTTCGCTAGAGCAATACACAGATGTAACAAAGGGCAAAAGAAAAAGAAGGGGAGACCCAGAAATGGACTGTTAAGTGAATGTTTGGCAAAGCTTATAAGTGCTTATCAGATGATTAAACTCTATTTTTATCAACACATTCTATAGTCGATGCTCTATAGGACCTGAAGATCAATCAAATAAAAGCTTTGCCAAACACTTTAGGATACCTTTATGATGAATTAATTGTATATATGATATACCTTCTTGGGTGCTTGGAAAGAATTCTCATCCATCAGATTACTAGATGTTAATTCAGTCTTTGTCAATCCAAGGGATGGAACCGAGTTCAGCTCCACTCCATCAATAAATATGTTGAGAGTCACGTTGTTGCTTCCGAAATTCACAACCTGGGGAACACATTTTTTGAGTTTATAAAGAGAAACATTTAAGAATCAAGCACAGACTGGTGTAAGATTACAATGGTAGAACCAGTTCTAATATCCCTGACAGCGAAATGAAGTTCAGTAATGGGGAAGATGACCGAAACATGCCACCGAAAGACTCTACCTTCAGTGTTTCAGCAGTATCATATTGTTGCATGTAGCTAAGGTCCAAAAAAAAAAAACCACTTAATCTAATGCAAAACCAAAATACTTGAAGGTCTCTTCTGAAAAAGTAAAAAATATGAAATTGTCTCCAGGTCCAATAGAAGCAAGCCCTACGAACTCCGTATCTCCCATTTCGCTCGCTGCTACTAAGGGAATCGCTTTTGCTTAATTTTATGTTAGATATAGTAATACCCCACCTCATCCATCTGGAAATCTTGGATAAAGGTGAAAAATGGGGTTGCTTCCTCGGCAAAACTTGGATAAAGTTGAGCCAAAAGTTCTCACCAACATAGCAATGAAACATTTGGATTTTTACTAATCTTATTTTCACGTGAGAACTTCTAATTGGAAAGTACACAAACCTTTATTCTAAGGTATTTCTTGCCATCCTCTGAATTTTTCCAAACGATAGCGGAAGCAATAAGTGAACTTGAAGAGTTAGCTTGAAGAGTAGAACTCAGAAGAGTTGCACCGTTCGACTCCCTGAAAAAATGCTGCATCCAATAGCTAGGAGTTCCATACATCTGTGCTGAGTCGAAGACAATTGCATCTGGGCTCCACCTGAATCCAACACAATGTTCGCTTAGAAATTCATAAAAAAAGAAGTTGGAAATGAGAAAAGATGGTATTGAGAAAGAGGAAATTAAACATACGTTCTATCATTGGTATTAACGAATAAAGGTGCGTAACTTGCCATATCAACAGCATCACTGCATCGAAGGAGCAAACATAAATCTTCGTCAGCATTAAAATATCATAGTAGAAGCAAAAAATATCCCATGTGTAAACTGAGCAGGTAACATAAGCATATACACAACCAATATCACAGATAAATAAACAAAGAAACATTTATTGTAAACTTTGAAGCATGAAAGATTCTTGAAATTTGATACAATACCAGTTCCTTTCAAGCCCAATAACAAATCCAGCTTCTGCAAGAGCCGCTAAAAGACTACCATTGCTAGCATCATTTCCAGTCACAGCATATTCACTGACAAAAGCCTATACACCAAATTACATCATCCAAAGTATCAACCTGTAGATAACTAATTTATTATCAAAGTGAACCACTACAAACCTTTGGACCATTGCGCAAGACTTGGTCAAACTTTCTTGCTGAGGAAAACATATTATTTGCACCGGTATAAATCTAACAAGGAAACCAAGCATGAATGAGTAGTTTCCACGTTGTCAAATAATGAAATTTATTGTAAATGTATGAAAGACTAATGAAGTTCTTACATGATAATCATACATATCAGCCGGGTGATCCAATGGTTTAGAAGAACCATCGCAGTTTGAGATTATTTTAATGTCTGGATATGCATTTCTTATAGCATTGTAGAACTTGAGGTAGTTCCCTGAATAATAAGAAAATAGGAAAATATAGGACAAAATAATTTGAGTTTTGCTAGTTAAAGATGGTTGAGCTAGATGATGCCAATATGCGGAGTAAACTTAATCAACCAATTGTCTAAGAATTTTAAGTTAGATTATATTGGTAAAAAAAAATCATCAGTTGAAGGCAAACATAAGATCTATTCTTGAGTGAACATGTGATTTGTGTTTCAGCATGTGAAAAAAAAATTATATATCAAGCTCAGAAACCTTTAGCATTATTCCTCATCAGGATGGTTTTGAAACTTCTTTTTCTGTGGTCGAGAAAGGAAATAACCTCTTTACGTGAAATATAACATCGAGAATGTTTTGTTTTATATTACATGCTAGTTAATTTTGACCATTATAGGCTCGAAAAGAAAAGGAAAAAAGAAATGATTAGGAATGTAAAGCATAGCTTACCAATATAATTTTTCTTCCCGCAATCCTCATTCCCAACTGCAACATATTTCAAATCAAAAGGTTCCGGGTGTCCCATTGAAGCTCGAAGAGAACCCCATTTTGATTGAGGATCGCCTCTAGCAAACTCAATACCATCTAGAATTTCCTGCAGTTGATTTTCAAGAAGTGAAATACATTACAACATAAGACTATATTATATGATACTGGGGGCAGTTCAAAGCTACAAATCAGGCGTGAAGTTTTAAGAATTAGATGGTCATGAATATCTGAATTGAACCAGAGAGACCTACTTGTACAAAAGGTAAAACGCTGGAAGTGTCAACTTGATCGTTGTGACTGACCCCTGAGAATTATTGGACATGAAGAAAACAGAATAAGAGAAAAAGGAAAGAAACTCAACAATCCAGCTTGAGCATGCTTAGCTAAGCTTAAGAAAAAAGTAAAGTTACATCTAGTCACCAAACACGTTAGGATAACTTACTACTTTTCTAATTTTTAGATGAAAAATACACTTTTTTTTAAGAAACTCATAACTTACTATCAAAATAAGCAATTTGCTTATTTTCAACTTTGACCAATAAAACACTTAATTATTTCTAAACTTACTTATATTTAACTTTTTAACCTTAGCTAAGCATGCTTTATTTATCACCATAACATATAGTCTAAAGAGTACCATTGTTGAAAACCCATACTGGTGCTGCACCCAAGTCCTCAGCAAGCTACAGAAAGGTGAAATTGAAAGAGTGAAAATAATGAAGAAGATGATAATTGAAGAGTTTTTTTTTTTTTAAAAAAAAGATCCAACATAATTTTACCTGGAGAAACTCAAAATGGCCAAGACCATCATCAGTCCAGTAATGCCAAACATCACCAAAATGCCCAGGCCTCTCTTCCCATGGTCCAACAGTTGCTTTCCAGCGAAACGCATTTCTTAACCATTCACCTTCGACAAAACAACCACCTACAACAAGGATAGCAAGAAAGTGATACCGCGGAAAACAACTATAAATTACAAGGCCCTAACGAACATGAGGTATATAGATATGAAGAATCCCAAAGAAAGCTATAACTATTATCTCGTAAAAAGAATAACAAAACAAAATTGAAATAAGAAAATTGGAAAAGAGATGAAAATATTAGGACTACCTGGAAATCTGATAAATCCTGGTCTCAAATCTTGCATCATCTCAAAAAGGTCATTGCGAAAACCGTGTCCCTGAGCCAAGGGATAGTAATAAGGAGCTTATGTTATATATGAGATATCAATCTCATGGTGTCATAGATAGTACAGTGAATATCGACAACTGCTCAATCTTTATATTTTGAGATTTTCTTTTTATTATTTGGTAAGAGTAACAGGGAACTTGGTCGAATCTAAAACATATTCACATTCAATTGTCTTTCGGAGCATCAAGGTAGTTGCACCCTATTATTCAGGAAGCTAGAGAGAATCCTAAAGTACTTCACACTCTCTCGAGTGATTAAAAGTTAACCTCTGAGTATAAACTCACCTTGTATGTATCTGTAGGCATCAATGATACTTGATCAAACCAAATTACACCTTTCCTGGTCGTGGTGAGCTGAAGTCTTGATTTTGCATCAGTTCCTTGTGCATGCAACAAAACCTCCATCTTCGTCCAGTTCGAAACATGAGAATCTCTGCAATAGCATTGACTCTTAAACATTCAAGAAGTAACCTAGGTCAAAAAACATTTAGTGCATGTTTGGTACGCAATATTAATTACTAATAGTATAGTATACAACATTTTTTATTTTTTATTAATATTGTGTACTACTGTCTATTTTGCATTAGCAAACACGCTACCAAGGGACTGTAATGAATCACCAATACTGACTTAAAGTTAGCAGAAGCCAATGTCTTCAATCCATTTGAACCCGTCAAGGACACAGACAAATCAATTGATCCTTCTGAACGAACATAGAACACCAATTTATAGGTTTTCCCCTGTTCAATATTCTGCAAGTGAAAAACAGATTCAGGTTCCAGTTGGCAGATTAACAAGAAGTTAGCATTATAAAGATCCACAGAAGACTGGACAAATTAATGAAATGATATTCAATGTCGTGTTTAATCAGAAAAAAACTTATCAAACTAACTTCATCATTACTTAGAAAAACTAAGCGTCTGACCGAAGATATGGACTGGGCTAACAATATCAGACAGATTACCAAATGGAGATCCCCCTGGGTATGATCAGATGATTGCATACATATCAAAAGACACACAAGTAATGGATCGAAATTTCTCACTTCTTCAAGGAATTTCGATTGTGAGTTAAGTGAATCGGTAATATGGAGCCAATGTAGGCCAAGAGCATATTGGCATGTTCAGCAAGGTAGATTGGAAGCAATGGATAGTTTCAAAGAAGAAAATAAGTTAAAAATTGATTCAAAGTTTGTCTTGTGTACCAAATATATCCTATATGATTAGGAAAGTAAAACTTTTATTTCTTTAATCCTTTTAAAAGTGGAAAATTAACAAATTTATGGGTTCACCAAAATGAATGTGAGCTCCAAAAAAATTGGAGACCACCAAGTTCTGCTTTTAAAACATCATCCAAGATGCCATGCATTTGAAACTTCACGTATTTGTTGTTTTTAATATAACAATTTTCTGAAGTAAAAAAGAAAAGATGATTTTACAAATAGGAAACAAAAGAAAAAACAAGGCTGCCTAAGATTCAGTTATACATAAAAAGTTCAATGTCCTACTTGAAACCATAATTTTCGTTTTTCAGAATTTACTTCGAATGTAAAATATTGAGAAAAAAAATAAGATTTTGACTTTTACTTGCTAAAGTAGATAAGATGAATAACAATAAGCTTTTTAAGCTACAGAAGACTCAAAAAACAGATGTTACCAGAATCATTGGTCAAAAAACAGAATTATGCATATAACTGATCCATATAGCTCTTGGGGGAAGTAGAAAGTATAATTTAAATATATAGCATTTTGGTCATTCACAGAAGACACCTTCCTTTCCCTTTGAAATTTTAGAAGGTGTTGACTCTTACCATGCCCCAGAAACCAGGGTTATATATACCAACTCCTCCAGCTGGACAAATAATTTTGCCTTCATTATCACAGAGCACCTCCATTCGCAGAGCAATTTTATTTTGAGGAAAGTACGATGTACGTTCTGTTGATACAATTAAAGACGATTCATCCCCGATAATAGACCAGGGATCGATGTTTGAAGGTGTATTGGGACCCCCAGCTTCAAAACCTGAAATTAAAATTGCACGAGACTACTAGTCATCGGAATCCATAACAAAAGCAAATGAAATAATCTGTTTCAAACTATATAATGCACAGGTTTTTTGTCTCAAACAATCATGAATTTCAAAAAATGCCACTGATATTTAACTGATCATTTCCTGACCAGCAAAATGTTGAATGAGAGGAAACAAATCAAAAGAAACATTAACTGTTTTTTATCCATAATTAACACAAGAAGGTTAATAAGTATTGTACAGTGGAATTTTGAAAATACTATACAGCGGACCATTTGCATGTAAGATGAGGAGGAATACGTCCAAGGAGGCCTATTGACCACTTCAAGCTTTGAAGCAATTGCACATATCAAAGTTTTACAGATAAGATTCTTGCAAAATCTGGGAACTTCTACATTGAAATAGGGAAAAAGGAAAAAGAAACACAAGGGAGCTGCTTGAAAATGACTCAGAAGACAGAAAGGAAGAACCAAACTAAAATTACTAAAAAGAAAGGGAAGCTGCATAATTTCTCTGGTTTTGTCAACGATCTAATGGGGCAGAGGAATCCGTTTGCTGCTTGAACATAGGATGCTAAGTAATCAATTACTGTAAAACACACAGGAAGACTGTACAAATTATCAAAAATAGTACCAGGGGATATTACACACAAGCACGAGTTCCTGAACTCCATATTGCTACAAGGATCTCTGAATCATTTATGAATCAAGAAAGATAGGAAGGAAAAGATGACAGCATAACATTTATTCCTTCCTATTCAAATAAACTAAAGAAGACACACTTCAAACGCTAATAACAAAAACCATGTAAGAAATTATGATGAATATTTAGTTTCATTTACTGTTTTCCTTCTCTAAGAACAGCTCAAGGAAATTCTAGCTGACCTCGGTTACTGACAAGCTCAGCCCACAATCCTCCAGCTCCAGCATGGTTAATCTCCTGCAGATATTTCGAAGAATATTAGCCTCCGTGCTCATTATTCAACAGCTAACATAGGTACTATGAATATTAACACATGTTCGACGCTAAGGACAGATTTCATTCTGCAAATCAATTACCGTAAACCCAGCTAACCTAACACCGTCTATCTCCAAATCCTCACGTAAGAAATTTTTGAGTGTTTTTCATACATAAAAAAACGTAAAAATTATGAACATGTTTACTTGTAATAATATAACTGAAACTCTACAAAATTCAACAATGCACGTGAACAATATCTATGGAACCAATTAACAGATAATATATCAAGTGATGGATCATGCAAAATGTAATTTGCATAAGAAAACACCCGTGCCTTCTTTCATGCTAAATTTGAAATTAAAAAAAAAAAAAAAAACCATGTGTAAATTTGAACGCACAGATGAGAACATCAAAGATGAAGTTGATGTACAATTTCATCATAAACTAATCTCACCTCAAAAAATATGCCAAACAAGGTCTCGGGTATTTTCTTCGCTGATGCTTCAGAGGCATTAATAAAAAGCGATGCTGTCTGGCTTGCTTCAATTTCAGTTGCAGAAGATTGATAAACAGCATTCAACACGATGAAGAAGGAAAAAAGGATGCTGTATATGGCACTGTTGGAACCCATTTCTTCCTATATGCATCCAAAGCTTTTGCAGCCTATTTAAGCAATGTTAAATATACTAATTCAGCTATCTTATTATATATACAGAGAAGAAAAATGTTAATCAGTTAACAGAAGAAAAGTATTAAAGTGTGAACAGAAAAACTTCCTGTTACAACAACCTCGTCTTAATGAAAGCTAGAAAACCACATAATGAGTTCAAGAACTATATCAACAGAACCGGCCTGGCCAACTGTTATCAGACAGTTTTGCTTCAAAAACAAACTACAGAAGTTGGGGAAAAGAATAACTTCCAAACAAGAACAACAGTTTATACTTCATTCCCATTTCAATTCTTCTTTTTCTGTACTTTTCTTTATGGGAACCCACGCCGTGAAATAACTTTTAGTCAAATAGTTCTTCAATGGTGAGTTTCATTAAGAGATAGAACATCAAGATACGCATACAAAACTTCAAATAGAGTGAGAGTCAAAGTTACCAGGTCCAACATCTACGGCAGTATCAAAATTAATGAAGCAAGGATGATTTACTGGAGCGTTTTAATAAATTCACATTACTTGTTCTACGATAAGATCTTTAAAAGCTAAAAATGAATTACCTACTATTGCACTCAGATTACAGCATCACTCAAAAAAAATTCGACAAGAAAAAAGTTAAGTGCACATTTTGAAGTCAAATACCATGAAGGCATAAATGGCGCCGGCATAAGATTTTGAATTGTATATATTTTACCCCAATTTCATGTGAAGCTGTAAATTCAATCATTACAATTACTTATATGATCCACTTATAGAGATTATTGATCAGATGGCTAAATATCAATTAAAATGAGAAATGAGACAATTGTTCACAGAGATTCTTTTACTAAAATTTGAAGTTAATCACAGGAATGAGATGAGATATACACAAATAATACAAATATGCAGTCATAATTATATAAAGATGAAAACTTTATCCAGTTTAATATAATTTTCCAGTGTGTGGTAAGAGACGGAGAGGGGTGTGCAAGAATTACAGGAGACCCAGAA
Source organism: Fraxinus quadrangulata (assembly GCA_903798255.1). NCBI lineage: Eukaryota > Viridiplantae > Streptophyta > Magnoliopsida > Lamiales > Oleaceae > Fraxinus > Fraxinus quadrangulata. The sequence goes on along the minus strand of CAIGRB010052422.1, from coordinate 10,485 downwards.
AAGGAGTTTAGCAGAATACGGAATGATAATTATTCAAGAAGCAACTTTTGATCGTCATAATTTTATAATACATATAGAACAGAGATATGATGATACAAGAATGGAAGAAATCAATATTTTACCCGCACGTGATCACCCAATAATTTTCACCGTGGGAGAGAATTTACAGAGAGAAGATGATGATGATGATGATGATGATGATGAAGAGAAGAGGTAGTGACAGTTATATAGTGAGCTCACAAACCGTTACGTTTGAAATTTGTACACACAGAAACAGTGATTGCGTGTTTATTGCTTGAAGCTTGAATCTTGATTTTGATCTTTATCTTATCCTTGGCTTCACGCAAGCAAGCAAGCTTTTTGGGTTTCTGCAAATTGTGCCTTTGAAGCAGGCTGGTTTTGAAATTCTTGAAAGTTTTCTTTATTGGATGACGCTGATTTTGGATTATCTCTTACTTCTTTTTCTTGCTATTTGATTATTTCTTACGTTGTGTGTTGATATTATATTTTAATTCTTGTTGCAATTTTTGGTTCAACTGGATTAGATTATTAACACTTTTCTTTGAATTCGTTTATTTTATGTTCTATCTATCTACACAAAGGCGAGGCAGTATTTTTTTTTCAAGAAAATGGATATTAAGTAAACTTTTTACCTTTTTTTTTAATTATGTTGTACACGCTATTAAAGTCTGTAAACAAAAAAATTAGAGGATATTAAATCAAGACCGTATGTCTATCTCTAATCTCTAGAATGATGAGGCATCTTATAATTAATAAAAAGTTTTGCTATGTGTACATCGAGATTGACAGATTCCTTCATAATAGGGGGTCGACGATTTTTTTATTGGACGCAGACCCCCTATTGTGAGGATGCTATACATTGGAGTGTCAATTTCATTGTACAAATAGCCAAATTCAATTGATAATATTTGCGAGATAAAATTTATTAACGATAAAAGGATTCAATTAACAAGAGTTTTACTATGCGTGCACCAATATTGACATGCCCCAATGATTTTTTTATTGGACGCAGGCCCCTCTATTGTGAGGGTATTGTCATACGAGTGTCAATTTCGATGTACAAATAACAAAACACAATTAATAATATTTACCAGACAATTTTTTAATGGTAAAACGATTTAATATATCATTTTAATATTGATTCATGTCATTGATCTTTGGGAGAATATTTTATTGTTGACTTGACATCTCTCAAAGTTGACCGCGATGATTTTAAACTAATTGTAAAAACTCAGGTCCAAATGCCAAATGATGATTAGACGCGAAACAAGATAGTGTTATTTTAGTATTTTATTGTTTCTTTTAAGGCTTCAACCCATCTTGAGATTGTTATGTATGTTGTGTTGGACCATAATAGATTTCAATTTTCAATTTTAAGTTCGTATTATTCCTAAATCATCTCAAACAGGTGTTGTTTCCTCTTGGATGGCTCCCTTTATTTCTTTGTTTCTAATAAAAATCTTACTCATGCATAGTTGTTTAATAAAATTATTACCTTATGTAAAGTTATTTAAACCGGATCGAATTGGCTTAAGAATAAGCGATAAAGAACCGCTCAGATTAATCAATTTGGACAAGTTCGGAGAAAATAGGAGCTAGCTCACGTTATTCCACGACAAAAAATTATATTATATTTGCATTGAGAGAGATGTGTACCTGCCACTCTTTGTATCAAATGTTGAAACCTAACAACTATGGCACCACTAGAAGGTTTGCATTGAATGTGAGCTAAATATATATTCAGTTATAACAAAAACGACATGAATAAAATATGTATTGCCCTTTCGTTTTAATCTTGCAATGATCACCAATTGAACCAATGACTCGATGATTTGTCTACATCGTCGATCGAATCGAATTTGATGACTATGCAACATTTAACAAAAGTATAAAAAATTTAACCTGTCCATCTTGCTTATATTCACAAGATAACTAAACATGGCATAAGTTATATGCAACGTGGTTTTTCATATAAATGTTATCAAAGAAATCATCTAAAAAAATATAAATCATTCTGAAAATATTTATTAATTAAAGACATTATCTAAATATCAACTTTAGTAAATCTTAATTGTCTCTATTTTCCATCGTATCTTGCCTTAAAGTCACGTGAAAAATTGCATTTATATAATCTTCAATTAAATCAATTTAAGGTTAAAGTATTAAGAGACATTCGTTTCCAAAAAAGGAGAAGTACTACAAGCATGTTTGTTAAAATTTCTAAGTCAAATTAAGGAAACTTTTGGACCTGCATAAATCATATCAAATTTGCTTTGGGCTGTTATGTTTGAATAATACCGTCTAACATCGGTGTGTTAAAACATCAGTTTTGATTATCACACTTGATAGATTCAATTAAAAGAATATTTTGACTTTATATTTAAATAAACATATCATATAATGACATCTAATTGTCATCTAAAGTGGTGCTAAGTATCAGTGGAGATAAATAGCATTACTCATTCTGTTTTATCGTTTGGGACTATTGACGTTACAGATTCCATTCTACGAAATTTGGGAATTGTATTTCTTCGAAATTTGGATTCGTTTCCAATACATTGGGACACCACTCTTTTCCAATTAGTAAATTAGGGTGTGTTTGAGCCACATTATTTTAGAAAAATGTATTCTGAAATAGTAGATTGATGGAAGATTTGTGGTTGAAAAAGAAGGAAAAGTTATTGATGTGATGAAAAATATTATTTTATTAAAAAATGTGTGGTTTAAATGAGTAGAAAAATGAGAATGAAAATTTTAATATGCACCAAACATAGACTTACTATTTTCATTAGAAAACAATACTGTTTTCTTTTTGGGACGTCTTGAATTATTTCATGCACAATCGAAGTAATAGTTATTAATTTTGTAATGTGATGTACAAACTATAAATGAACCAACAAATAATTGCATGAATTAACGAAAATATTTATCTATAAATGAATAATAGATAATTGAATGAATTGATCTAACTCGATGGAAATCTTTATTTACTAGACATCAGTAGAAAATAAAATTGAACTTTTTCGTACACAATCGGACTAATCATTCCTACAAGTTTGTAACGTGATGTATAAATTTATAAATGAATTAACGAATAATTGCATGGATTGACGTGATGTGATATGACAAAAATATTTATCTGTAAATAATAATAAAAAAAAAGGATAATTTAGTGAGTTAATCTGACTCGACGAAAATCTTTATTAACAGACATTAGTAGTAATTGAAGTTAATCTTTTTTGTACAATCTGGTTAATCATTATTACAGGTTTGCAACTTGATGTACAATCTAAAAATAGATTCCTCCACAATATTCTAGGGACGGGACGGTGATAAACCCTCAAGGTTGGGATTCAACATTTTTAAAAATAGGTTAACAAATAACTGCATGAATTGACATGACCTGAGTTGATGAAATTCTTTATTTATAATTGAAATAACATATATACACCATTTTTGAGACATTATTCTCCTACGAATGTATTTTAAATAGTGTTTTGATGTAAAATATATTGTTAAAAAATAAAGAAAATTTTGAATTTGCGTGTAATATTATTTTATTGAAAAATGTGTGGTTAAAAATAAGAGAAAAATATATTTTAAAGGAATGAGTATCAAACATGGTGATAATTTAGTGAATTGACTTGATGCGACAAAAATATTTATCAACATACATTAGTAGATATTGAAGTTGAACTATCTCCTACAAAATCTAGCGAATCATCTACCGAAGGAAGGATTGATGAGAAAATTTTGAATACCAATTTGACCTTTATATATTTAGTTAGGATCATGCTACATTTACTAAATTTTTTTTACTTTTAATCACTTACTTTCTACTCACAATAAGGGGTGTGGATCACATCTTGGGATTTTTTTATTTATGCAGAGCTCGCGTGCATATGAGATGGTATAAACAATTCGGCACATTAAATTATGTACAAATATCTTTACCCATTTAATTATATACCCAATATGCACTCACTCGATATCCGTTTAGTATTATATTATCATTAATATAACATTTAATTTATTTACAACAAAAGGTTAATATTAGCTTCTGCACCATATAATTATTACTAATTATTAATATTATTGTTTTCATAAAAAAAATCATTAATATGTACAATTAAAAACAAGTTTCAACAGGAAGCATTATTATATGCAATGAAGAAGTCTTAAAAATGTACATATCTTTTTTATGATTTTTGAACATCATCTCTTTTTTTGCTTCCACATTATTTTTAGAAGCCATGTGCATAAATCTAATCAAATCGAATCATATCGAAATGAATCAAATATGTTTACATGAATTTTAGGCAAACTTCTCAAATTAAAATGTACATTTCCATATCGGTATAGCATATGACTTGCCTCAACTTATTGATACATTTCATAGTGACAATGAACCTAATGCAGCCAATCACATTCCAAAAAAAAAAAAAAATCTTATTATCTATCTACAATATTTAAAAAGAAAGGATTGAGAAGAAACTGTTGAATACCAATTTTAACCTTAAATATTAATAATGTGTAAAAATTATGAACATTTCATACAATTAAAAAATACTCTAATTGTTTCAACGGGCAGACGCAATGGTAAAGCAAGAGGGTTCTCTACGGAATATTTGAAGTTCGAATTCTCTCGACAACTAGAAGGTAACATTTATTTTGGAAGCCGATGTCCCGTGGTGACAAAATTATGGTGCGTTTTGTTGCTTCTCCAAGGATCTTGTCTACACGTCGTAAATGAAGGTCCACAAGGAGAATAACCTCTTACCAAATATCCAGTTCAAGTGTGTATAAGTCGTGATCGCATCCGAATTTACCCGCATGACGAACTTGGGGGGAATACAATCACTCTTCAAGATTAATCGGACAAAACTCGAATACCTAAATCATAAAAAAAAAAATACTGTAACTATTAAAAACTGAGGTTTGAATATATTTAACCAAATCCTTGTATATAAAACATTAATTGAAATTGAAAGTGTACTATCTCGCACACGTTCCGGCAAATCATTTATTTTAAGTTTGCAATGTGATGTATAATTTCTTAATGGACTAACAAATTAATAAATGCATGAATTGACGTGACGCGACTTGGCGAAACTTTTATCTATAAATGAAATAACTAGATATAATTAACATATAGTTGCATTAATTAATGTCACGTGATTTGACAAAAATCTTTAGCTATAGATGAAATATCAGATAATTGAGAGAATGACTTAACTCGATGAAAATGACCTAATTTGACGAAAACCTTTATCTCCTAATAATTGTTTGCTCAACAAAAGTCTTTGTCTACAAGTTAAATAACAAATTATTGCATCAATTGGCTTGACTCGATAAAAATCGTTAAAAGGAGTTTAGTATGAGATTTTAAAGATGAAATCTTAGTGAGAAACACCTTTTCTTGTCTTTGTTAATTGGAGTCGAATGAAATAAGTGTTGAGAATTTACTTAATTATGCACTGAAAAAATTTAAAAATAATTCCAATTCCAATTACATTCAAGAATATTCTATGTTTAAATAGAAATAGTAAATTCTTCAAATTCCTTTAAGAATTTTGATTACGAACAATCACGATATTTACAAGCCTTTGTGAATCACAATCTTTCCAAACCGCAACTATTCAATTGTCCAATCTTCAATAATTATCCACACAAAGAACAAAAAAGAGAAATGATTGTTTCTCTTTCATGTGTAAGCAAGATTATGATATTGTGAGATATGTGTGATGATTTCTTAAACCCTAAATGCTTATTAATAGAATTTTAAGTGCCTTTATCCACCCATTAAACACAAGTCGCTCCAATATTTAACCACCTCAGAACCACCCCCACTAACCCCTTACCCTACCCTATACCCACCCTTACAAAATTTTCAAAAATTGAAAACCTTTTCTAAAGATTACACCCGACTATATGGAACCACCCACCCCCACCCCCACCATGTAGAATTTTTCCAAAAATCTAAAATGTTTTTGTGGAGATTACATTCCACCCGGACTAACTATGTTTATATGACCAAATTATTACTTGTGACCATGCGCATGTTATATATGACTAACAGTGACCAAATTTATTTTCAATGTGACTGTCTAATCTGTGATTGTATATAACTAAGTCACTAACTTGTGTTATCTGTTATTAGTTGTGACCGGGTTAATTTTAATTGTGACGGTATGTGACCAAGTCACAACCGATCACAATTGACACAGATTTGTTCACAACCAATCACAATAAACATATACTTGGTCACATAGAGTCACCACAAATAAATATGCACACACGACAAACCAGCACTACAATCCACCACCAATCACCATCACCATCACCTCCAATCCACCACAATTACCACATTTAACTTAAATTTACGACCATAAATACTGCCTTAACCGATCTATGTTATTTGTAACTAAATTTGCCTTCAGTGTGATTATCTGTGACCAGATTAGTCTAATTTGTAGCTGTAAGTAACCAAGTCACATACAATTACAGTTAACATAGATCTAGTCACATATAGTCACGATGAAGATAGACTTGGTTACACCCGATTGCCACCGCCACAACCACTCCGACACCACCATCACTCCCAACAACATTAAGAACCAAACGCGCATCACCTTATCACGACCACATGCACCACCAGCAACAGAACAGTTGTTGCCTACACCACCACCAACAGAACCATATCACAGATCAGAAAATCATCGACTCCATTTGTAAAACACTAACAACCATCCCAAAACTTTGTTGAACTACCCACCATTAAAAATTGATGAACATAAAAAAATACAAAAATCCAGATATGTGATAATATTCAGTTTTTGACTTGGAAGATGGAGATCTGATCTGAAATAATGAGAAGCCACCGACTTTGTTGGAGATTGACATCGGTGTCGGAGATTAAATACCTACCGGGCTCGTTTGTTTATGATATTCTAGAACGAATGAATTTTGAAGAGTCTAGACTTGTACAATACAAGTTTCTAGAGAAACGTGATGAACTTTTCTCAAAAGGGAGTAGAAATGGTGGCATTGCTGCTTCTTTCGATGAGATAGAAATGGTGGCATTGCTGCTTCTTTCAATGAGATACCATATGTGAAGGTTTTGCTCGCCAATTATTGCTCAAAGTACACCATGGTTGAGCTATCATGTAAAACTAATGGTTTTTCTTTTGTGTGTAACCCATCTTTCTTTATGTAGTCCCCCCACCTCCACCACTGGAAAAAAGGTCACATTTCATTGTGCTTAGTTTATTTATTTTTATCTTTTGGAATTTCAGGTTTTCCCTATAGTTTCTTGTTGGAATTTCATGGATCTAAAGCTCTTTTGAGAGAGCTCTTATCATTTTGTATGGAGGATAGTGGATACCGGTTATACACTTATCGATTATTTAACATACAAAGCATAAAAACGTGTAAAACATATAAAATCACTCTACTGGAATTGCACCAGAACAGAGGAAAGGTGGAACACTTTAGAGACTACATTTTCTCTATATTTTCTTCATACATTTCTCTTCTACAGACCAGCTATATTTATAGCCAACTCTAAGGTAAGATATTACAAGAGTTTCCTACCAACTAATCTACTAACTTTCTACTACCATAATAGACAAGACTCTTGCTTGTAAAATACGTAATCTATGTCTAACTTAACATGACTTCCTAGTTAGACATTGCAACTAAAATATGTAACTAAGTTACAATCCAAAATATTCAATAATAATGTGACATCAAAATGTCACAATTCCAACACTCCCCCATGACATTTTTGTTGGAACCTTCAAACCATTTCTTCTTCATTTTTCAGCCGGTTTTTTTTTTTCCAATCTGATTATGTGATTGCAAGCTTTGAAGTATCTTTATTTTCCATTTGATCCAAGCTCCCATGGTAGCAACTCTCTTTCGTAGTTGATCAACTCTTTTTAGCATAGGATCAACTACACACAAAGAACTTTTCACTTGCATCAGATTTTGTTGAAGACTGCTGCTAATTTTTCTTCTTCAATAAACTGGGTTCACTCCTTTTTTTCTCAACCATTTTCGTCACCATCTGAGAGTTTCATTTTCCCAGGGCTACTACTGATTTTGAGCTTACCAGATTTGTTCATTTCTCCTTCATTGTTTCATCCATGATTGCAAGCTTGAAGATTCTTTGTTTTCCATTTGATCCAAACTCTCTTTGTTGCAACTTCCACATCATAGTTGTCAACCTTTTTAGCTTTGGAATCAACCACATACAAAGAACTCTTCACTTTGCATTATCAGTTTATTGAAACTTTCCATTTTCATCTTTTCATTTGATTTCTATTTGATTTGAAGAGAAGCTGTCAGAATTTGAAGTTATCGGATTTTTACTAAGCTTACCGGTATTGCACGCAAATTATCGGATTTAACACATGCTTACCGATTTTGACAGTTTTTCAAATTGAATTGAACTTATCGGATTTAACATATCACACCGGATTCACAGCATACTGGATTTGCACCTTATTTACCTTATTTACTTTGCACTTACCGTATTTGACAGAGCTTACCGGGTTTACAAGGATCTTACTGGCTTTAAAATGAAAACACTGAACTTATCGTATTTGCACCACGCTAAACGGTTTTGCACAGAATTTCTCTGTTTTTCACTCCTTTTTTTCAGTTGTTTTCTTCCACTTTTTTGATGCTAAGGATTAGTTTTTCAGCTCTAACCTTCAAAGATTAGTTTTTCAGCTCAAAATCCTTGCAAAAACATACCAGATTTGACCCCATTCAAGCTTCATTCATAACCGAATTTTCCTCTGTTCTTCTGCATTTTGAACCAGCTTCTTCTTCCTCCTTTTTTTGAACATCTTGGTCCATTCTAAGATCATTTAAGTTCTGATACCATGTTGAAATTTCATGGATCTAAAGCTCTTTTGAAAGAGCTCTTATCATTTTGTATGGAGGAGAGTGGATACCGGTTATACACTTAACGATTATTTAACATACAAAGCATAAAAACTTGTAAAACATACAAAATCACTCTGCTGGAATTGCACCAGAACAAAGGAGAAGATAGAACACTTTAGAGACTACATTTTCTCTATATTTTCTTCATACATTTCTCTTCTACGGACCGGCTATATTTATAGCCAACTCTAAGGTAAGATATTACACGATTTTCCTACCAACTAATCTACTAACTTTCTACTACCATAATAGACAAGACTCTTGCTTGTAAAATATATAATCTATGTCTAACTTAACATTACTTCCTAGTTAGACATTGCAACTAAAATATGTAACTAAGTTACAATCCAAAATATTCAATAATAATGTGAACAAAATGTCACTATTCCAACAGTTCTCCTGTGGTAGTTGACGTCTCAAGAGCAATATTAAATGTGACAGAGGGAGAGAAGATGATGGAAATTAAAAGATCATGGTTTGGGGAAAAAAATACCCAGATTCTTAAACCTCACTTTTGCCCAACACCAACAGCCTCGGTCTTGAGAGATTTTGGGGACCTTTTTTAATAGTCGGAACAGCATTTTCTGTGCGCAACGGCGCCACGAGCAGCTCTCGCCGCAGCTGCTTGCGGAAGTTCTGCTCCACCACGCGTAGAGACGAACCGCAGCGGCATTTGCTTTGTCCGAAGGTTTTGCTCCGCCCTAGGGGGTTAGGTGTGGATGGGTAGAGTGGTGGTAGAGACTAGAGAGAGAAGGAAGTGTGGTAGAGAGAGAGAGAGAGAGAGAGAGATACAGAGTAGGGGCTGGGTTTGGGATTAATCGTAGTGGGGTGGTGGGGTTATTACGTAGATTAAGGATTAAGGTTTAATTAATTTTTTATTAATCAATTAATAAACTTATTTATCACATGAAATCTAAATTTTAAACTTAACCCCTCATTTATAAAAACTAATCTGGTAGGGTTCTAGATAATTTCTCCATTAATTAAACTTGACCCATAAGTTAATTAATTCAATCAATTAACCTAAATTCATTAATAAACAATCTAATTAATTAATTAATTGTATAAATGTCCAATACCTATCCATTAATTAATTCATAATATTATTTTTGTAGTTATCTTTTTGTGTGTGACCAATTAGGTTCCCCATCAAAGTGTCGAATGACATGAATTATTATTTTGGATTTAATCAGAATAAGATAAACTAAAACTCCATTTTAATTTATCATTAATTTACTTAAATTAATTAATTGACAATCATCGTCCCCTATTGACACCAGCAATGTGTCGAACAATACATATGACGAAAAATATCATGTAGTATGATAAAATCAAATTTATTTGTTTACCATTAAATTAGAATCACTTCGTCAATATGATTCAATCAATTATGAGATATAAACGTGTGTCAACCTCAATTATCAATCATAAAATTAGTCAAATGGCCAAAATACAAAATAAATAAAATTATCTTAATTTTTATTTGAAAACTAATTTTTAAAAGTAATT